>BOPM01000842.1:33107-52140 GCA_022179025.1 Porites australiensis | reverse complement strand
TTCTGATGTTGTTTTTTCTACTCTGATTCTCCAAATATTCTAATTTGCCCATATGGTAGTCGATAGAGTCGTAGATGTCCTCGATGTCATCCTCTATCTCAGCAAGTTTGGTTTTACACGGCTGTAGCTCGTCGATATCTTTCTGAGAGAATTCAAGACTTTGTTTGAATTCTTTTGTGTCCTTCTGGCATATGTTTAGGCGAGTCTTAAGTTCAGCCACAGTTCCAACCACTGTATCTAGTCGAGAATTGAAATTGCTCACAAGCGAATCTACAAGGGTTTTAAACATCCTTTCTTGAAGCTGAAGCATCTCATTCAACATCGCCGTCGTTACAAATTCATTCGAGGGATTCTTGTCAGCGCTTGGTGAGCCGCCGGATGTCTTAGAATTACGTGTTTCTGGCATAATTTTAGCGCACAGGAAAAACAAAAATACTGACAAATCGATGAAATAGGCAAGAAAAGGAGCGAAATAATCAAAATACGAGGAGCTAATTATTGAATTCGGCTTTCGTATCATATGAAGAATTAGGACTGGACGAGACGAAAAAGAAAAAGAGAGCGCCAGTTTCCTTGTAGGTTTTTTCATCGAGTTTGGTGAGAGTTTTGTGAGTTAGATTGGAGCGGAATAAACCAGGAAACCGTATTGTTGTGAGTTCTATTGGCTATTTTATTATTCAGCTCATTTTTGGTGCCGGCCGAGACCAGGACACGCTGAAGAGTTACACAACGCTAGCGAGACAGTTTGAGAAGCGAAGTGATCCTTCTCGGAGTCAAAACAAACATGAGCGACAACGAAGAACCGAGCGACGAAGAACAACGTCTCATAAAAGAGATCGACAAGAAAATTGATAAGAGAGTGAAGAATGATCATCGCAGTAAATTTTCCAATTTAAGCAATTGGAAAGAAGAAGCTTGAAAAAAAATCAGGGCTTCAATGGGATTCGAACCCGTGACCTCCGCGTTACCGGTGCGTTGCTCTACCAACTGAGCTATGAAGCCACACATTGGGAGCGAGGTCAATTTATTAAGTTCATATCTCCCGTGAGGAGTGAAATGATGTGAAGTATATGAAACAACCGCAGTTCAAAAATAAATTATTTCATATACTTCACATCGAAATTGATAAGACTGATAAGGTCAAGTACTGCATGGAGGAGATAGAGGAACTGATCGAAATTCAGGATTATTCGGAGATGAAAATAGTCAACAAACGAGCTGTGAAAATCATTGCAAAGCTGTCGGATCTTATTTCACAGACAGAAGAATTAAAAATTGAGCGAGGATTGTCGCCTCGGACGGTGAGACAGTGGAGAAAAGACATTAAATGAAAGTATGCAGCATCTGTTAGCGAAAATGAGAGGCTTAGAAAGTGTTTAGATGATAGAGAGGAAGAAATTACGCGACAAAAAGAAGATTTGAAGCGGGAGCAACAGTTGGAAGACTAGCGGCGATTGTACGTGTTACGTGAAAAACAACAGGAACACGAGCGTGAGTTGTGGAAGGAAAAGCTTGAAGCTGAATTACTTGTGGCAGAAAAGAAATTAGAAATGGAGAAAACAGCTGTTTCCAGCACCACAAAGTTACCGAAATTAAAGATAACACCGTTCCAGGGTACTGCCGGCAACTGGATAAGATTTGAAAACATGTTCCTGACGCAAGTTGATGCGAAGTCGATTTCAGACGAAGAGAAATTCGGGTACCTTCTGGAATCCGTTAGCCCGCAGGTGAGAGACAGAATTGCAAATTTAAAGCCTGAAACTGTTGGTTACAAGACAGCGTGGGATCGACTAAAGAAAGAATATGGGCAAAGAAAGGTCGTCATGAATACGCACGTGGAAGAAATCATCAATTTATAACCAGTCAGTAGGAACTATGACGCGCTTCAAACCCTCGAAGAAGGCCAAACGTTACCAGGGTTTGTTATGACTACGCTCAACAAGTTACCTCAGCCAAAGCCCGATCTGGTGAGAGTGGATAAAAGTTGGGAGGAATGGTCCATGGAAGACCTGATTGATGCTCTGCAGAAGTGGCTTAGGATAAATCACGTCGAAAGCAGCAAATGCGAAAAGCATCTGTTCTCACAGAAGCAAGTAGATAAGCTGAAACCCTATTGCCTTTTCTGCCGAAAACAAGAGTACTGGAGTGAGGACTGTACCCTAGTAACAGCATTAGCGGACAGGAAGAAGTTCTTCGTAGATCACAATTTGTGTTTTAATTGTGGACGTTCAAACCACGAGCAGACTAGTGCCGTAGGCGTGTTTGCGCGATGTGCAAATACAAGCATCATAGAAGCATATGCGATAGACCGGAGAGGGAAAGCAGTAATCCAGGTGGGGTGTCACTGACGGTCTACTCCAATTATGCAGAGGAGAAAGTGCTACCTGCAATTATTCCCGTCAGTATTGGGGGACAAGTGCTTTGGGCCTACCTAGATACAGGATATGGACGCAACTTCATTTCACTTGAAGCAGTCAAGTTAGTAAAGTTAAAACCGACACGTCACGAAACTCGCGAAATCTTGACAGTCAATGGAACCAAAGTCCAGACAATGCCAATCTGTGACACCCATATTAAGT
Source organism: Porites australiensis (assembly GCA_022179025.1). Taxonomy (NCBI): domain Eukaryota; kingdom Metazoa; phylum Cnidaria; class Anthozoa; order Scleractinia; family Poritidae; genus Porites; species Porites australiensis. The sequence continues at coordinate 49,561 of BOPM01000842.1, read as the reverse complement.
CCCTGGACGGGGAATCATGCGAAGAGGTGGAATTCACTGGATCGAAGTTAGCTGATTTTACTACAGTGAGAAGGCCAGACATGAATCAGCGGAAGTTGAAGTACTCACATACACAGGACAAGAGGTTCTACATGACGTCCACAGGAGAACATCAGATACACGTCATTCTCGGAGACGGTGTTTATAGCAGAATAAGGACGGAGAGAGTATTCAAAGGGCACCCGGGAGAGGTGCTGGTAGAGGAGACAATTTTCGGTTGGGTGGTCCATAGGGGAGACGAATATGGGAGTGGGAGCAGCTGCATGTACATGAGAGAGATTAATGACTATGAGAAACTGTACAGTTTGGATGTACTGGGAGTCGAGGACCGGGGAGAGAATGATCAGCTGGATGTTCTGCGTGACTTAAAAGAGAGTGTTGTCAGAAAGCAAGATGGAAGGTATGATGTTGGTTTTCCTTGGATACCGGGAGCCACATTAACGAACACAAATGAAGCACTTAGCAGAAAGCGGCTTGAAAACGTGGAGAGAAAGCTGTCAGGAGATAGGAAACTGAAAGGAGAGTATGGTGGCATCATTGAAGAGCAACTCAGAGCAGGGGTAATCGAGGAAGCACCTCAGATTCTGTCTGGAGAACGTGTGTTCTACATGCCTCACAAGCCAATTGTAAAGCAGAGTGCAGTTACGACAAAGGTTCGCATGGTTTTTGACGCAAGTGCTAAGCCCCAGCCTTTGACTTACAGCATCAATGATTGCATGTTTACTGGTCCTCCGTTGCAGCCGCTTCTGTGGGACATAGTGGTTAGAGTGGGAATGTCCACAAGTCTGCTCCTTGGAGACACAGAAAAGGCGTTTCTCCAGATAGGTGTGAAGGAGGAGGATAGAGATGTACTCAGATTCTTGTTCAACATTAAAGGAACATAGAAACATTTAAGATTTACACGTGTACCTTTCGGAGTTGAAGCAAGCCGTATCCTACTGGGAGCCACTCTGCAGCATCACTTTGAACAACAAGGGTGAGAATTTGAAGAGACAGTGAGAGCACTTAAGGAGAACACTTATGTTGGCAATCTCATGCAAACGGGAGGAATTGTAGAGAAACTCGTGCGGTTCAAAGAAGAGAGTACTGCCATACTTGAGTCTGCCAGGTTTCCGGTGCACAAGTGGGAATCTAATGTCAAGTATCTTGAAAGTGAAGGCATGCCAAATCCAAGCAAGATCCTTGGACATGTGTGGAATAAGGATGATGACACACTGGAGCTGCTTGCAAGCCTTTTCCACAAGAACATCCAGTGACCAAGCGCACTATACTCAGTTACCTAGGAACTGTCTCTGACCCACTCGGGATAATCTCGCCCACCATGGCTGAGGGAAAGCATATTTATCGAGAAGCCTGCGATGAGAAGAAAGGCTGGAATGCAGACGTTTCCCTCAGATTGAAACACCAATGGTTAAGGTGGACGAAGCAAGTTAAAGATGTAAGGGTGCCCAGAAGTATTGCTTCATTTGTTGGAGAGATAGGAGCAGCAGTCCATTTACATCTTTTCGCAGATGCCAGCCTTCTAGCATGCTGTGCAGTAGCTGTTGCGGTGGTAGAGCATGAGGCAGGCGTGATTAAAGGACTTCTGACCTCAAAGTCGCGGATATCAAAGAGAAGTACATCAATAGCAAGACTGGGGCTCGTGAGTGGCCACATGGCAGTAAACATGGCGAAGAACCTCAGCACTGCTCTCCAGCGATGGCCCATCCAAACCATCAACATTTGGATGGACAGTATGGTAACACGATATTGGATAACCAATCCTGGGAGGGGATGGAAGGTGTTTGTATCAAATAGAGTAAAGAAGATAGCAGAAACCGCTGGTCCAATTAACATCACTTGGAAGTAGGCCCATCAAAGTTGAATCTAGCAGACCTCGGAAGTAGAGGGGCAACCATTGTGAAGATAGAGAGAGGAAACCGGTCTGCCGGTCCGGATTGGCTCTTGGACAAAAGGTGGTGGCCGGAGCAGCCAAGGCTGAATAGCACCAAAGAAATAGATGAAGAGAGTAAGGTCAACCGAGAAGCAGTTCTTCGCACACAAGAGCGCATGTTCGATGAGTGGGATGCCTTGTTAGAAAGAAGCACCTACTGGCGTACAATGAGAGTAACAGCATGGGTGTTACGTTTTATCAGAAACTGCAAAGCGAGAAGCAAGTCAAAGAAGATGTCAGGCCCATTAGTTATGGAAGAAATCACAACTGCAAGTGACTACAGGGTAAGGCGTGTTCAGAAAGCAGAGGAAACACGTCTGAAGTCCCCAGGATGGAAGTTGGTCAAAGATATCACTGTACAGGAGTTCTCAAGTGTGAAGGTAGAATTAAAGGATATAGGCCGATTTACCTTCCTGGTGGTCTACTTGCGGAGAAGCTTATCCTTCACATCCACAATCAGGTCATGCATCTTGGTGTCGCGAACACGATGGCGAGCTTGAGAGAAAACTGGTGGATATCAAAGTTGAGAGCGAAAGTGAAGAAGGTCATTAAGAACTGCAACATCTGTAAAGTATACTCCATCAAACCTTATGGAGTGCCATCAACTAGTGCTTTGCCAGAATATAGAACGGAGGGGAGCAGACCGTTTGAAGTAACCGGAGTGGACTTTGCCGGACCCTTACTGTACAAGGTCAGTAAGAAAGAAGAAGGAAAGTGCTATGTCATTATTTTCACCTGTGCCAGCTCCAGAGCGGTCCATTGGAAGTTGCAAGCACCCAAACGGCAGATGAATTCAAGAGTAAGCTGAATGCCTTTACCTCGCGACGAACAAGAACAAGGGTTTAAGGCTACAGCAGATTGGATCAAGACAGTAAGGAGAAGTGAGAAGTTGCAGAATTATTTAGCACGTGAGAACATCCGCTGGCAGTTTAACCTTGCAAAGTCACCCTGGTGGGGAGGAATCTATGAGAGATTGATTAAGGAGATAAAGAAGACCTTGCATAAGACCTTGGGGAGGTCACATCTTTCCTATGAAGCATTTGAATCAGTCATCATGGACATCGAAAGAAATTGGAATAATCGCCCCTTGAAATATTTTGAAGCAGAGAGAGAGGAAGAGGCGGTAATTACTCCGAACTTGATCCTGTGGGGACGAGATGTGAATGCTGTAGAAGACACCGAAGGCTCAGATGCAGAGAAGCTAACAAGGATGGCCAAACAATTGGAAAATGCTAAGGCCAATGCATGGAAACGCTGGAAAAGGGAGTAAGTCCACAGCCTAATGGAAAGTCACAGGCTTAACAAGGAAACGGGAACTATACCTCAAGTGGGAGAAATTGTACTCATCATTGGAGACAAAAAGAACCGCGGAGAATGGAGAAAGGGTAAAGTAGTGGGTCTATCAAAGGCAAAGATGACGTCGTTAGAGGGGTGACATTGTTACACAAAAGGCACACTGTTGACCGACCGCTTCAGTTAGTTTGTCCCTTGAAAATCAGAGCGGTGGAGAATGTTTACCAATCTCAAAAGGGGATGAGAGATCGAGCTGATGTAGGAGAACAGAGACTAAGACGAGCTGCAGCTCAGAGGGCTGCTCAGAGATTCGCAGACCAATTGCAAGGAGAAGAGAATTGATAAACTGAACTGTGTTCGAGTATAAATCGGACTGTCATATAGCAAATCGGATTAGTTTCTAGTTACCTTTGATTGTAAAAATTGCGAGCTACAATTTTTAGGGGAGTTGTGTACGAGAGATTTACCAACCCTACCACTCACAGTTGTGTGACGTTGAGTAGCACTACCAAATAAGGTAATGAGCACGTGCGAGCTGAGTAAGCTAGGACTGGACGAGACGAAAAAGAAAAAGAGAGCGCCAGTTTTCCTTGTAGGTTTTTTCATCGAGTTTGGTGAGAGTTTTGTGAGTTAGATTGGAGCAGAATAAACCAGGAAACCGTGTTATTGTGAGTTCTATGGGCTGTTTTATTGTTCAGCTCAAAGGCTAATGGAGGCAGATGACGGTGTATGAAGGTAAACGAAAGCTTATGGAGGTAGATGACGGTAGATGATGGTGAATTAAGGTAATAAGGGCTAATGGAAGAATGAATCGAGGATAAAGGAAAGTGGTTACTAAAAGCATGATTCCGATGTGAATTGGTCAGCGGCTAACTTAAAAACGGCTCGGAGCCATTCCTGTATTTAACACTACGTCATAAAAGACTTTAAAAAATCATTGAAAAAAGTCGCTTTTGGTCAAAATCAAAAAATTTTTTCGGGAAACGTCATTTGCTTGATTTGGATGAGAAAATAAAAAAAAATTCGTTGTAAGCACTTTAAATCTAAAAAAAGAGCAAGAAAAACAACTTTGCCGGGGGTGTCGGGTCTGAAAATAATTCGCTGCTAACTAACTGGAATTGGAAAATTAAACTTGGCACTATATCAGGAAATGACCAGCCTGAGGATGTAAATATTCTTACAAAGTCTAGCGCTTGTATCAAAAATCGCATAATTTTCTAGCTAAGCCGCCCGACTATAAGGAGGTGGTTTTATCAGATATAATGTCACTGCACGTGATGTATTATCGACCATTTGATAAGTCAATGGGCTCATCAATTTTTGATATGCATAAATGACATGTGTTGCTGTGCTTGGGAATTCCCACTAATAAAATAATCAGTGCGCACGCGGTCAAAAACGCAAAACAGGCTTTTTCCTTTGAGGCATATATACAGTCAATCAACTCTATCGTAAGCAACCATCCTTGGTGTACGACATAGTGGTAGCTTACAGGAGTTGGTCGTGTACGACGTAATTACATGAAGTTATTACCTCACAAGCTAACATTAGGCAAACAGTCAACTGGTAATAATGTCTCACATCGAATAGCGCTTGGAACTGATGAAACTTTAAACATAACACTTTACATGAATGTCAGTTTTCAGACAGCATTACAACCAATTTCTTGTCAGTCAAATAATCTGTCAGCAGGCTTGGTCAACGCTATTTAAAACCGGATTTTAATTGTGATCATACCAGGTGGTCACTTTCCAAAAAAAGGCAAAAAAATATGCCAAATTTCTGCCCTGAGAAGTGGTCGCGGTCGTTCAAGAAGGTTAAGCAGTGGTCGCTTACTAGAGAGTTTTTGAAACAGTATTTGACTGAAAAACAAAACGGTTATTTACAAAGTGGCCACTTACTGAAGGTGGTCGCTTATGAGAAGTGGTGGCTATGAGAGTTGACTGAATTACGAACCGTGCAAACGAGCGCAACATTGTTGGCCACTAACTCCCAACAATGGTGGGAATTGCACGTAGCTCTGACCTGAATCTTCGCGGGGATCTTTACCTCCTTTCCACTCCCCCGAGGTGAGCACGCTTGGAATTGGCAGAGCCGTAAATGGCTTCAAAAATATAAGAAATGTATAGTTCTGTCGTTGAAGTTATTTTCAGGATGATTGTGATCTTTTTTGCGGTAATTATAACTAGCGGCTAAGAGAGGTTTGCAAAGGGTGCTTCACGCGTTTTGATCAGATTATTATTGAGCCATAATTGAAGTCTGCTTCACAGCCGTTCTGAATTTTCTGGATCCGCCCCTGAATGCTTCACCTTTCTCCTCCGCAGAGGCATGTAGGTGTTGTAGGGAGGTTGGGGAGAAGGAAAAAGAGAGAGCGCGGGGCATGATGGGATCCCCCGCGCGCTTTCTATTTTTCGATTACAGTATTGCTATTTTTATTAGGATACCCAGAGGCAGCCTCTGCGGAGGAGAAAGATGCTTCACTCAGACTAGTACTGAAACCAGCATCAGTGATCTGACTAGCACACAGATCAGGTGTGGTTAGTTGACAGGTTGATTGAGTGTTGCACTCAGACTAGCAAAACCTTGTTACCACCCAAGATCTAGTGTGGATAGTTGACAGGTTGATTGTTTTAGTGCTTCACTCAATGTTTTAGTGTTTTAGTGCTTCACTAGTAACACCATCGTGGGAGATCTGATTATGTCTTAGATCTCGTGTGGTTAGTTGACAGGATGATTGTTTTAGTGCTTCACTCAGACTAGCAACACCAGTATCGGTGATCCGATTACCACCCAGATCTAGTGTAGTTAGTTGAAGGGATGATTGTTTTATTGCTTCACTCAGACTAGCAACACCAGCATCGGTGATCCGATTATAACCCAGACCTAGTGTAGTTACTCGACAGGACGATTGTTTTATTGCTTCACTCAGACTAGCCACACCAGCATCGGCGATCCGATTATAACCCAGAACTAGTGTAGTTAGTTGACAGGATGATTGTTTTAGTGCTTCACTCAGACTAGCAACACCAACATCAGTCAACAGATTACCACCCAGATCTAGTGTAGTTAGTTGAAAGGATGATTGTTTTATTGCTTCACTCAGACTAGCAACACCAGCATCGCTGATCTGATTACCACCCAGATCTAGTGTAGTTAGTCGACAGGATGATTGTTTTAGTGCTTCACTCAGACTAGCAACACCATCATCAGTGATCTTAGTACCAGCCAGCTTTAGTGTGGTTAGTTGACAGGATGATTGTTTTAGTGCTTCACTCAGACTAGCAACACCAGCATCGCTGATCCGATTATCACTCAGATATAGTGTGGTTAGTTGACAGGTTGATTGTTTTAGTCCTTCACTCAGACTAGCAACACCATAATCACTGATCTGATTACCACCCAGATCTAGTGTAGTTAGTCGACAGGTTGATTGTTTCAGTCCTTCACTCAGACTAGCAACACCATAATCACTGATCTGATTACCATCCAGATCTAGTGTAGTTAGTTGACAGGTTGATTGTTTTAGTCCTTCACTCAGACTAGCAACACCATAATCACTGATCTGATTACAACCCAGATCTAGTGTAGTTAGTTGACAGGATGATTGTTTTATTGCTTCACTCAGAATAGCAACACCAACATCAGTCAACAGATTACCACGCAGATTTAAATAAAGTAGTTTAGTTGACACCAACATGCGAATATGTGGTTGTACACATTTTGCTATCAAACCACAAAGGAGCAGAGTCAAACCGTTGACAGCACAAAAGTTTGACTGCAAAGCTCTGCATATCCGTTTTACTCCAGAAGGCGTAAGGAATGAATGCTGAATAATGAGCTCAGATAATGATTGGTTTGAAGAAGTTATGCCTACTTCATTCATTGAGCTGAAGACATCCAACAAAAACTCTACGGCAATACAGTCCACATCATTGATGCCCTTAAACTGTACATATTTTCCATAATCCTTACTAGCAATGCATAAGTGGCGGAAGTGATTTCTAGCGAACTCTTTGTCATTATATTCACAAAGGCACTTTGCTTGTAAGAGAAGCTCTTTCTCAGTGATTGGAAGTTTCTTCAACAATTCTTCCATAAGGTTGCTATCTTTTGTCTTTGATAAAATTCCGGCTATGAATTGTAAAACCATTGTAGACACACCTTCGGGGATCTCTCTCCCTTTTACAAACGAACGAGCCGCTAAGTACTCATGAACAGTCAGGTGGGTAAAGCAAAAATACTTCGTTGTTTGAGAAATGGATATCATAAAAGGTGGACCACAATGTAGAAGCCCTCCTCGTCTGAGGGCCTCGACATCAACTTCTTCTAAATTTAGCCGTTTCATTTCTTCTTCGGTGAATTCAAACCTTCGTGATAATAGGGACTGAGCTGCAAAATCAGACAGTTTATCAAGGGTGCTTTCTCCGAGAAAGGTTTGCTTCTTCTTGATGTGATTTCTTTCAAAAACGGACAGCACTTCAGAATAGAGCTCACTCACTTTAACAGGGAGATCTTCATAACTGCCTGATGCCTTCAAAACCCACTCAAAATGTAAACACATCAGGGCGCAGAGTACAGGAACGTGAGCAAAGCTGAGAAGATCCTCGTTCTTGGTGATGTGTTCAAGGACGATGTTCTTCATGCTCTCGTTTTCTCGGAAATAGCTCTTGATGTACTCTGTCACCTCCTGTTCAGAAAATCCTGTTATCTCTACATTACGATGAAAGCGAACTTCACAGAGTTTATCAGATTCATCAGGTCTTGAAGTTACCAATACAGTGGACTGTCCTAAGATTTGCCCGTTTATTAGTTTGGCACATAATGCAGCAACGGGCATTTTCTCTTGACAGGAATTTGGGTACCTTTCATGTGTGTTACCGACAATGTAATCTTGCAGAGAATATTCGTCAAAACCGTCAATTATAATCAAGACTTCTTCAGGATGATTGACCAAGTATTGCAGAAGCAAATCATCGATACGGCACTGATCATCCAATAGTGTACAAGAGTTCAAGATATCTTGCAAAGAAACATTCTGCTCACCAAGTAAACTTAACTGCCGAAAAGTCAACAAATACGCAAACGCAAAATCTGGAAATTTCCTGTTTCTTGGGCCGGGCTTAAATAATTTACCATTAGCCCAATCTCGAAGCAGCTTTTGACAAAAGAGACTTTTTCCGATTCCTGCTTTTCCGGTGAGAAGAATGCGTTTGGGGTTACTCTCATTATCGATTGTCCGAAAAAATATTTCTTGACTCTCCTTGACTTGAGTTCCACTAACACGACTATAATCAACAAGCCGGTCTCTTCTCCCTGTATACTCAACTTTGCCAACGGGCTTTCTTCCATGTTGTATTAGAAGATTAGTGAATATTTCATCTGTCCTCAAGGAGGGTATAGTGGAAACATTTAACAGTTTGGGCAGGAATTCCGTTTGCTTCTTTGTTGATTTTTTCACTGCTTCTGATACGGTACTCACTGCGGAAAAATAAATAAACAGGGGAAAAAGGTCAGTTATTGCTGGTAAATAAAGGGCTTTATAAGGAGTTCATTACGTACCAATCCTGTCTTGTGTATGGTAACATTTTGACTTTTATAACCTCTTTTAAGCCAACCACTCTATAACAAATGCATCTCAAGTGGCTATATATTCATTTCTGCTCGAATTATTTCAACTTTCCGACAGCTGCATTAAACCATACTATGAACTTTGTGCTGTATTTGAATCGTCACAAAAATAGATGATGCCACTTGTTCAAGATAAGGGCAAAATGAGAATTTCTCACAAAGCACAAGTAAGAGCGACTCTTTTCAAAAAACAGTGCTAAAAACTACAAGCAAAAATGACACCGCTCTCCCTATATTATTGTCACGGCAGGTTGTTTCAGCAATGAGCACCGACGCTGAATTCCTGGGAAATGAAAAATATTAACTGCTTTATACTTAATTAGTACACTTATGTAGATAATTTTTAAGTTATAAAATTTAAATCAACTTTAACGCAATCAGGCAATCTAGGTTTTTAAGGTAAATTATAAAAGAAACGAAATTACACTTCTCAAATAACCTCAAATGAGAGATCTTATTATTGGCGAATTATCTCGCTTTTCAATAATCCTTTTATATACAAAGTCAGTTTTTTTACGGTGACCTCGATTTATATACTAGGATGAAGCCTCCCACGCAGGCGTCTTTAGGGAAGGGAGAAAATACGGAGGTTACGATTTGTATTAGGATTTTAAGAAAAATGAATTCATTTAAATAATTCAAAACAATGCACCCCGAAAGGCGGACGCTATTAAAAAAAAACAAATAATGAAAATGACTTTACTGTCAAAAAGGTAGCTGTTTCATCAGGTAGGGTATTCTCTTAAGACCCTGTTCAGAGCCGGCACTGAGCCATGTCCTATAGAAAAATTTTTAGTGATGTGATCAAAATGTCTGAAGCTTTCCACGGGTCGGAGAGCATTTGAAACACTTCATTGGCAAACTAGAAGGAAATCCTATCATTTGTCTCAGATACAAGTAAGAGAAGGCGGGAGGTTCCAGATCGTTCTTTCATTATAAATGACGTCAAAATGACGTCACTGCTGTTAACAAATGAAATCACTGGATAATTTATTTTCATAATTTCTTCAGATACGTTTCTGCTAAGGTGTTTTGCATGTAATATCCATTTTTAGAGGAAAGAATGGAGAAATATGGGTTTAATTTAGCTATTCCATTTCACAATAATGACGTCAAAATGACGTGCATTGAGTTCTTGTGTCAAGCAAATTATGCTGAGAATGTAAAAAGTGTGGAGTTCATTGTTTTGTGCAATATTTGGTGCCCGTATCATAAGTGGTTATACATTTATAAGGGGCGCCCCAGACCCTCCTTTTCCTAAGAAATCCAATAATCCTGGTCTGAACACGATGAAATTCAGCTATGCTATTGGTTGCGATTATCATTTGTGGATTTGGACTTGCCTAATCCCTAGGCCTGCGTTTCGGGTCACGTGGTCTGTTTGTTTCAAACACGTCACCGAAATGCATTGACCGAGAAGGCCTGGGAAGACGCCATACAAGAACTGGGCAAGAATTAGATGTTCACTAAAATAAAAAGAATATTTTTACCTTTTCCTTGTAAGTGATCACCCTCATCTGAAACAAAAACGTAAATTTTGTAAGACTTTTAAATACAGAGTATTATTTTAGTAGTTCCATGGTTCTTTTAACAGGCATAGAGAGGTATCTTCAGGCCTGTTTTCCCTTGGAGAATGGACAACTGACCGTGGCTAGCCTAAAAGTAAATTTGAGAAGAGAAGACGGCTATAGGGGCATCATTTCATCACAAGATTCCAAGGGAATTTTCTTAAACTCACATACACTTTTTAACAAAGTGGCTAGAGATTGGAAGAAAGACAAATCATAAAATTCCTCTATAGGACCTTTTGGATAACATGACTACGATCACTGAATCAGTATCGAATCAGTAGCGATAAGTCAGACTATCAGGTAACGGTAACCGCTGGTGCCTTAACACCGACTGGCTCATCATGAGCGTAGAGAAAAACACGAATGTTTGCCAACAAAAGGTGTGTTGCAGGAAACGTTCGAAAGCAGTTGATTTTTATGAAAGTGAACATAATCCTTACAGATGACTATTAACCTAAGCGGCTGATTTTTGTTATCAATACAATAGCAGATTATTTATGTACTGAGTTTAAAGTGCAGAATACGATCCGAGCAAACTTTTGCAAGCTATTTTCTTTCTCATGCTGTAACACTGAGTACTGTAATCTGCCACAGATATGATATACTGTATGATAAATATGATTAATAATCAGTACCACTATAGTAAGGGTCCCTATAGCCTAAATCTATAGATAATCAAACCTGATATTTCAAAACTCATCTAGCAACTATTATCAACATCGGGCTCTCAACTCACCCACTAAATTTAATCCTGCCGCATTTCCATCTTCCGGTTCAAAAATGTCTCCAAGCAGCTGCTCTAGAAACGCTTTTCTTGTTACTGCTAAGTGAATAAGGGTCAATAAACAAAGGACGATGGAAAAAGCCATAATCCCAATAATAGCAATGTTTAGTTTCGATTTCTCTTTGTATCGCAAGTCATTGCATTTAAGTGAAGTTAGCGTTATGTTTGTCTGATGGCATTTGTACTCCGCAGGAAAATGGAGGCGCTGGTAAGTACAAAACAGTCCGATCATGACACCAAGGAAAACAAGCTGAATGCAAACTTGAGCGATGAATGTCAGCACAAAAGTTTTCGAGTGTTTTCTTTTCCTTTGTTCGCCTCGCTCTCTTTGGATCCGTCGTAGAATCATTGCCCCCATAAGAATAAAAGACACCCAGACAATCCCCAGTCCACCATACGCAATACAAGCAAAGTCTAATGGTGTTAGATGGAGTGGGACCAGGCTCATGGCAGAAGTATAATTGTCATAACAACGTTGTCTGGTGAAGTCTTCTGGCTTGGGAATACAGTTAAAAGTCAGTCTGTCTTTGTCGTGGTAATCCTTCAGGAAACCAATTACAAATGGCCAGGAGATTAGAAAGAACATGGAATGAATGCCACCAAATATGGTCTGGGTCCTGAGGGCCAGTTGAGATAGATTATCCATGGTAATCAGTGCCGCTCAAGATCTGAAAGGAGAATACCAATTTAAGAAAAAGCAAGGCACAAAAACAAAGATATTTCAAGTATACAGAATATACAGCAGCAGCAGAGGAGGTACGAATGATTTATTATTACTATAATTTATCCTAGGTCAATTAAAAAGATTGTTATATTTCACATACCAATCTTTCAACAGCAAATTAGAAATAGTAACAGGACTGAGTGGAGCCCATTCGGTCTGTAATCATACGAGAGGTTAACAAAATCAGACGACCGCGTAGCGGGAGTCCAATTTGTTTAATCACGAGCCGTATGATTACAGACCGAATTGGACGACACGAAGTTCTGTTACCAATTAATCATAACTTTAACAACATTTGTGATATATAAGGCTAATTTTAAAATCAAAACACTAGAGATGCGAAGACCTTTTTTTTGCCAGTAGTGAAAAAAAGCCATTTAAGCGAGCGCGTGATGGCGCATACTGTCCAATTACTTAGGCATGACGCGTACTTTTCTATTAAACTGTCCTATTAAGGCTGAAATCAAGGCAGTTGATAGCCAATCAAATTTGAGAATTTTGTTATAGTTATGATTAACGAAATAATCATATGGCCACATATTATTATCCAAGTCGTACTAAAAATAACCATACTTCAATGATATGTAAGGATCAATAACGAAACATGATAGTTCGGAATTTTTTTTGATTTCATTCTAGAAAGCAGCTAATTTAAACAAATTTAGTGTTCATTCTGATAAATTATAAAGAAAGAGTATAGATTGTGGTTTAACGTCTGATGAAGCTTAATTCTATAACTAGGAGTTTCAATTTGATAGTAAGTACTGGCGTCGGAGCTGGAAGACAATACGGAGAATACAGTTGGGTCATTTTCAAAAAAAATTTTAAAAAGTGAAGAAAATAAAAATGACGCCGGGGAATCAGGTGGGTTAACCGTAATGGTAAAGGAAAAATATGTTATCTCCGTGTATTTGCGATGCATGAAAATGAAAAGCCCTTCGGGTAAATCTTCAGAGTGCAAGCAGATTACGAGGCCTGAGTCTTTAGTAATTGCTTGTTTATATTTTTAAATTTCTTTTTTTACCTGTTGGAGTTTGCGAACGGTTACGTGATGAATCCCATGGAAGACAAGTTATTTTTATGGGTTTTGCTGCTCTAATATGTCAACAATGTTTGCCGATTTCCAAATGTAGGTGCACTGGTTTCAGTGATTTGCCTCGCACCTTTCCTCTGTTTTCTCCCGAGATCAGCAAGCTAGAGTCGCAGTTTACTCAGAACAGGAGAATTTTTGCCTGGCAAATCAATTCTGCTGAATGTACAAAGAATTTACTTTCTCCACGAAGGAGGATTTGTTCGATATCCTCGCACCTCCTGCTTATATTCATGAATCGGGAAATAGAGCAGCCAAACCCATATAAAATAAAAAATCTCTCGTCTTCGGGGTCTTCCTCGAGATTCATCACTTAAACGCTGTGGATCGAGACCTTGATGAATACTTTAAGCAAATAAGGACACCTAGGAAATAAAAAAAAGCTATTTCCAAACGCTCACCTGGTTTGTAATCCGCTTTTACCCGGGAAATTTACTCGAAATCTCTCGATCTCGTCCTAGCGCGTTTTACATGATGCCATCACACAAGAGTGAAAACCTCAGATAATAAGAAAACAAATTGACTGCTCATGCTTCTGATCTTACATCCAACAGTTTTTGGCTTTTTCCCGCTGTTGCAGAGAATAGTGTGCTGGCTAGCATAAGGCTCGCCAGCAATGAGCTCTACTCAATTCATCTGATTTCTGGTGCACAACTACATTCAAAAGCAGGTGTGAAATTATTTCAGGTATAATTTTAGACAAATCACATAAAGAGGTCGAATTAGAAAAAGCAACTGCACACATACCAAAGATTCCCTCTAAGAATTGTTTACTGTTTACAGAGTTAAAGGAAAACGATTTTAGGGTGGTTTTATGACTTGAGCTAAAAAGAAGTTAGTATTGGCATAGTTATAGGTGGTCACTTGTAGAACAGAGATAGGATCACAATGTCCACAATGCCTTGCGGTAATGGCTTACTCAAAGTTGAACATCAAGAAGCACGTGGAGTAAATCAAACAGAAATATATATATATAATTTGCACTTTTATTGGCATTCTCTAATTATAATTTTCCTCAGAGAGAGTAATGAAAGAAGGTGTATTTTACTTGCTGTTTTCGTTCTTCCCCATAACTCTTTACAATACCCGCAGTTATTAAATTTTTTCCTGCTTCACGATCTTTAGCATTGTTGTTTAGATTGTAAGGTAATTCGTTTAGATAAAGGTTAAAAAATAGTGGGCAAAGAATACAGCCTTGTGAAACACCTTAATCATAATCGAAAAAATTCTGATCGAGTATAATCGTCTTTCACACAACAATTTGAATGCGAATACATGTTGGAAATTATTCTGTAAAAGGCACCACCTTTCAACAATTTTAATAGTAAACCTTGATGCCAAATTTAGTCAGATGCCTTCTTAAAGTCAACAAAACAAGTAGAGAGTTTGCCTCTGGAGGAATGAGCAACATGCGGATCTGGTCAGACGTACGATGTCCAGGCAAAAAGCTACTTTAGGCCGATGTAGTATTTTATGATTAATATCATGGGTGACAAATTACGTTAGCAATCTTGGATTTTCGACATGTTTATCCTGGGTCTTATCGATCGAGAACTCCACTCTCTGAAATGTTTAGACCTCAAATTTGGCTTATAAAGTTCAGAATTTTTCAGACTTTTTCGGCAAAATACATGTTAGAATCCTTCTTGATGTACTCTTGTGAGTTCAGGTTTTCTAAGCGTCTTTTTGTGCCCTGACATCTTCATTCACGGCATTTTAAACCTTCGTCGCCATCTTGACACTGAGACGTACGGAAGGGTTGCCATAGCAATTTTGTAACTTCACATGTGAAATTACAAATTAACGCTGAAATTTCGCGCCAAAATTAAGGAGTAATTCGTCACCTATGATATTAGGACAGTATCAGTGTCTCATCAGTGGGTGTGACGCAAGACAATGCGGTTGTCCTTTGTCCTTAAAGGTCTTTGTTTGCCACGATTTAAAGCATGCTAAGTAATGCTAAGTATGCACAAGCACAAGACAAAGTTGCATGTCTTTTCAGCAGGGTGACTTTTCGCGACTTTCGTCTCTTGTTGACGAGATTTCGTCGCTCTGTAAGTATATAAGCGAGCGAGCAACAGGAAATAAAAATCGTAGGGAATGGATTGGCCACCACTTTCTATTATCATGTATGCATGTATGACAGAGTCGTTTCAGCGGTAAAAGTAAAAAGTGGGCTAACGGCGACGTTTACTCCTTTAGTAGGGGTACGACAGGGTTGTAATCTGAGCCCAACATTATTTAACATATTTGTAAATGACATTGTTGATATATTTGACTCCACATGTGATCCCTTGATCATGGGAGAATACAAAATCAATTGTTTACTATATGCAGATGATCTTATCCTGCCTTCCGAATCAGAACATAGTTTGCAGAGATGCCTTGATAGGTTAAGTTGTTACGCTAACAAATGGCAAATGAGGATAGATATGAAGAAGACAAATTAAGCTATTATTTTCAATAAAAGTGCTAAACATTTAAAGTGAATTCAAGCTAGGAGACCAGCCAATCCAAGTAACAGATAGTTACGTCTACCTTGGGATAACTTTTACGCCTTCTGTTCTTTTTCACTGGCCCAGAAAAAGCTATATAATAAAGCCACCAGGTCTCTTTATAGTTTCCTGTCCGAGGTAAATATTTACAATAGTGCAACTGTCTCAACAGTTCTTGAACTTTTTGATTCTCTTGTGAGCCCAATCCTTTTTTTCAACTGTGAAATTTGGGGTTGTTTTTTAAAATCAGTCGGGAATAACTATGACAAATTTGTCTCGAGAATAACACCCGAGAATATGCATAACAAGGTATGCAAAATGGCCTCTTTTCTGACACAACTTTGTAAACCTCACATTTTTTCTAGTTATTATACAAAAACAAGCGATGTTGATTTGCTAGTAATAATTTAAGCACTAGAATAAACGGAAGTCATGTTTTTAGTTCAAATCTATTTTAAATCTACGCTAAAAAAGGATTTTTTTTACGTTTAAAGAATATAAGCAACTTTTCAGGCTTCCCCGAAATTCAAGATGGCGGACAAAAGGAGATTATGAGGGGCAAATTTAAATTTCGATTTTCAAAGTGAAAGCTACCGTTTTGTCCTTGCTATCATACATTTTTGTAATGCTTAATAGTCAAAGATTAATATGTGACATGTTTCGGCTGCTCCCCTCTGGTGAGCCATAAACCCCAATTTTCGGCTTTCAGCTGATGGACTATTAGAAATACGTGTAGCCGCGAACAAATTAAAGAACAAAAAATCTCCTTTAAATTAATCGGACAAAATAAAAAATGAAATGATTAAAGCTAGTTCCTTCCATTTGCGTTTGAAAACATTTTATCTGATCCTATCGTTTTACCGAATGGCACAAAATTAAACTCCCTCTTACGTGCGG
>BOPM01000842.1:0-11727 GCA_022179025.1 Porites australiensis | reverse complement strand
TTCACGGGTTGTCAAAGAGTCCAGCGATTCCTTTTTCCCATGGTGAGCGCCGACTCATTTCGCTTCAATATTCAGGAATGCTCTCGATCTTTTTACGCTTTCATTGCCTCTCGCCCGACATGTTTTGCACGGCGTTTGGTCATGCGAAACCTCCACGAAACATCCACGCCTCGCGCGAGGTAACTTTATCCTGATTCTAAAACTAACTCGAGACGAATTACCTATGGAATAGGGTGTATATGGGGGATGCCCTCTCTGTCCCCTTTATGGTCTCTTGGCTGGATAGGAATATTCTAGCGCTGCCAGTTCGCCTGGGTGGCCTGGGCCTGGGAAACACGTCCTTTGAAGTAAGGCGCGAATATGCTTCGTCTGTCAAAGTAACAAAGCCCCTTGTTGAACAAATTGTATCTCAGTCACATCAGTTACCTGAAGATTCCCTCACAAAACTAGCACAACAGGAAGTAAGAAGTGAAAGATCAAAGGAACTGGAACACAGGGCAGAGCGTATTAAGGAGATGACACCAAGAAAGACTCAGCGAGCATTAGATCTGGCGACAGAAAAGGGATCATCAGCATGGCTTACAGTGCTTCCTCTACAGGATTTGGGCTTTAACCTGAATAAGAGGGAATACCGTGATGCTGTTAAACTACGCTACGAGTGGCCAGTGGAAGATATAACCTCCACATGTGTTTGTGGGGAAGCCTTTCAGGTTGAGCACTCTATGATTTGCAAACTAGTAGGTTTTATTATTATACTCAACGCCACAACGAGCTAAGAGATCTCGAGTATGGTGTGTAGCGATGTCGAGATCGAGCCAGTACTTCAAGACCGGCGAACATTTAAACAGAGGATCTAACAAAGCTCAGGATGCGAGGTTAGACATCCACGCGCGTGGCTTCTGGGAGCGACATCGATCAGCATTCTTGGATGTGAAGGTCTGTCACCCTAATGCTGTATCGTATAGGGAGCTAGAGCCACAACAAATTTATCGTATTCGTGAGAACGAGAAAAAGCGTCTCTACTCAAAGAGAGTCCTGGACATCGAGCATGGAACATTCACACCTTTGGTCTTCACCACAACTGGAGGAATGGGAAAGGAGTGCTTGATGTATCACAGCCGTTTAGCACAGCTGATTGCCATCAAAAAAGGGGAGCAGTATGCCAAAACCATCTCATGGATTAGAACCAGAACCTCATTCGCACTCTGGAGAGCTGCGTTGGTTTTTCTTAGAGGCTCTAGGACAAGAAGAGTGCCATGTGACATTAAGAATGTTGATATTGACGTCGAAGTTCTTGAATCTTGAAGGTGAGTTTTAAAGGTTCTTACACCGAGAATGAGCCGTAAATTTGCTGGTTTTGTAATTAGTTGAAATAACATTATATTCACCTACCATTCGTCGAGAAAGAGAGAGAGAGAGTTGACTGAATTAAGCTCCGTGCAAACGGTCGCAACATTGTTGGCCAATAACTCCCAACAATGCTGGGAGTTGCACGTAGCTCTGACCTGAATCTTGGCAGGGGTCTTTACAATTACCTCCTTTCATTTCCCCGATTCTGGATTTTATCTATTGAACGGTTTTGCTTTCATTTTGATCTATTTTCAATGGCGTGATCACTGGAAACCAACAATATACAATCTTTATATTGAGTCTTTATAATGTTTTGCGAGGTTTATCACGTCCTCTTTTCCTGTTCTCGCGTGCGACTTGGAGTAGGTGATCCAGCCAGAGTTAAACATCACCCTGAGGCAAGAGAAACTTTTTGACAAAGATTAAACTAGCATTTTTAGGTTAAATATTGAAAAAGGAACGATATCAACCGCTTCTAGAAGAATTGACAAATGCCTCACCCCCGGGAAGGGGTTTTCTAACCTCACCACCGGGACCGAGAAGATGACAATGCTCGACAAATGGCTGGGCGGGGGGGGGGCGGGGGGTGGGCTGAGCACGCTTGGGTGCTTTTCGCGTTTTGATCAGATTATTATTGAGCCATAATTGAAGTCTGCTTCACAGTCGTTCTTTGTGTCGTCACGCAAAGGACGAGAAAGAGAGGAGCGTTGTTTGACGACAAAAGAACGGCCAAGGGCGGATTTAGGGGTGAGCCGAGGGTCCCTCGAACACCACTTTTTTTTCAAGGCTGGTAAGTGTCCCGGCCACCCCTTTCTAAATTTTCTGGATCAGCCCCTGAATGCTTCACTTCTCTCCTCCGCAGAGGTCTCTTTGTGTTGTAGGGAGGCTGGGGAGAAAGAAAAAGAAAGCGCGCGAGGCATGATGGGATCCCCCGCGCGCTTTCTATTTTTCAGTTCTTGCTATATTTCTGGATTTTTATCTATTGAACGGTTTTGCTTTTTATTTTGATCTATTTTGAATGGCGTGATCACTGAAAACCAACAATATACAATCTTTATATTTAGTCTTTACAATGTTTTGCGAGGTTTATCACGTCCTCTTTTCCTGTTCTCGCGTGCGACTTGGAGTAGGTGATCCAGCCAGAGTTAAACATCACCCTGAGGCAAGAGAAACTTTTTGACAAAGATTAAACTAGCATTTTTAGGTTAAATATTGAAAAAGGAACGATATCAACCGCTTCTAGAAGAATTGACAAATGCCTCACCCCCGGGAAGGGGTTTTCTAACCCCACCATCGGGACCGAGAAGATGACAATGCTCGACAAATGGCTGGGCGGGGGGGGGGCGGGGGGTGGGCTGAGCACGCTTGGGTGCTTTTCGCGTTTTGATCAGATTATTATTGAGCCATAATTGAAGTCTGCTTCACAGCCGTTCTTTGTGTCGTCACACAAAGGACGAGAAAGAGAGGAGCGTTGTTTGACGACAAAAGAACGGCCAAGGGCGGATTTAGGGGTGAGCCGAGGGTCCCTCGACTACCACTTTTGTTTGAAATTTCGTATTATTTTTAGTAGAATTCTCAGCAAAATAAAAAGTATCTATATAGCTGGCAAGTGTCCCGGCCACCCCTTTCTAAATTTTCTGGATCCGCCCCTGAATGCTTCACCTCTCTACTCAGCAAAGGCCTCTTTGTGTCGTAGGGAGGCTGGGGAGAAGGAAAAAGAGAGAACCCGGAGAATGATGGGATCCCCGCGCGCTTTCTATTTTTCAGTTATTGCTATATTTATCGGGACACCCAGCGGGAGCCTCTGCGGAGGAGAGAGATGCTTCATTCAGACTAGTGAAAACCAGTGATCTGATGAACAGTGTTTACTTTACAGGTTCACTGTTTTCGTGCTTCACTCAGACTAGCAACGCCATCATCGTTGATCTGATTAAACCTCAGATCTAGTGTGGTTAGTTGACAGGTTGATTGTTTTAGTGCTTCTCTCAGACTAGCAACACCAACATCGGTGATCTTATTATAAGCCAGTTGTAGTGTGGTTAGTTGACAGGTTGATTGTTTTAGTGCTTCACTCAGACTAGCAACACCATCATCGGTGATCTGATTAAACATCAGATCTAGTGTGGTTAGATGACAGGTTGATTTTTTTAGTGCTTCACTCAGACTAGCAACACCATCATCGGTGGTCTCATTATGAGTCAGATGTAGTGTGGTTAGTCGACAGGTTGATTGTTTTAGTGCTTCACTCAGACTAGCAACACCATGATCGGTGATCTCATTATGAGTCAGATGTAGTGTGGTTAGTCGACAGGTTGATTGTTTTAGTGCTTCACTCAGACTAGCAACACCATCATCGGTGATCTCATTATGAGTCAGATCTAGTGTGGTTAGTTGACAGGTTGATTGTTTTAGTGCTTCACTCAGACTAGCAACACCATCATCGGCGATCTGATTTTTAGCCAGATGTAGTGTGGTTAGTTGACAGGTTGATTGTTTTAGTGCTTCACTCAGACTAGCAACACCAGCATCGGTGATCTGATTTTTAGCCAGATATAGTGTGGTTAGTTGACAGGTTGATTGTTTTAGCGCTTCACTCAGACTAGCAACACCATCATCGGTGATCCGATTTCTCTCCAGATTTAAATAAAGTAGTTTAGTTGACACCAACTCGCGAATATGTGATTGTACACATTGTGCTTTCAAACCGCAATAGAGCAGAGTCAATCTGTTGACAGCACAAGAGTTTGACCGCAAAGCTCTGCATATCCGTTTTACTCCAGAGGGCGTAAGGAATGAATGCTGAATAATGAGCGCAGATAATGATTGGGTCGAAGACGTTATGTCGACTTCATTCATTGAGCTGAAGACATCCAACAAAAACTCTAAGGCAATACAGTCCAAATCATTAATGCCCTCAAACTGTAAATATTTTCCATAATCGTTATTACCAATGCATAACTGGCGGAAGTGATTTCTAGCGAACTCTTTATCATTATATTCACAAAGGCACTGTGCTTGTAAGAGAAGCTTTTTCTTAGTGACTGGAAGCTTCTTCAACAATTCTTCCATAAGAATGCTATCTTTTGTCTTTGACAAAATGCCAGCTATGAATTGTAAAACCATTGTAGACACATCTTCGGGAATCTCTCTCCTTTTTACAAACGAACGAGCCGCTAAGTACTCATGAACAGTCAAGTGGGTAAAACAAAAATACTTCGTTGTTTGAGAAATCGATATCATAAAAGGTGGACCACAATGTAGAAGCCCTCCTCTTCTGAGGGCTTCGACATCAATTTCTTCCAAATTTAGCCGTTTCATTTCTTCTTCAGTGAATTCAAACCTTCGCGACAATAGCGACTGAGCTGCAAAATCAGACAGTTTATCTAGGGTGCTTTCTCCGAGAACGATTTGCTTCTTCTTGATGTGATTTCTTTCAAAAACGGTCAGCACTTCAGAATAGAGCTCACTAATTTTAACAGGGAGATCTTCGGAACTGTTTGATGCTTTCAAAATCCACTCAAAATGTGAACACATCAGGGCGCAGAGTACAGGAACGTGAGCAAAGCTGAGAAGATCCTCGTTCTCGGTGATGTGTTCAAGTACGATGTTCTTCATGTTTTCGTTTTCTCGGAAATACCTCTTGATGTACTCTTTCACCTCCTGTTCAGAAAATCCTGTTATCTCGACATTACGATGAAAGTGAACTTCACAGAGTTTATCAGATTCATCAGGTCTTGAAGTTACCAATACAGTGGACTGGCCTAAGATTTGCCCGTTAATTAGTTTGGCACATAATGCAGCAACCGGCATTTTCTCTTGACAGGAATTTGGATACCTTTCATGTGTGTTACCGACAATGTAATCTTGCAGAGAATATTCGTCAAAACCGTCAATTATAATCAAGACTTCTTCGGGATGATCAACCAAGTATTGCAGAAGCAAATCATCGATACGGCACTGATCATTCAATAGTGTAGAGCAGTTCAAGATATCTTGCAAAGAAACATTCTGTTCACCAAGTAAACTTAACTGCCGAAAAGTCAACAAATACGCAAACACAAACTCTTCCCTGTTTCTTGGGCCGGGTTTAAATAGTTCATCATTAGCCCAATCTCGAAGCAGCTTTTGACAAAAGAGACTTTTTCCGATTCCTGCTTTTCCGGTGAGAAGAATGCGTTTGGGGTTACTCTCATCATGGACTGTCCGAAAAAAAATTTCTTGACTCTCCTTGACTTGAGTTCCACTAACACGACTATAATCAACAAGCCGGTCTCTTCTCCCTGTATACTCAACTTTGCCAACGGGCTTTCTTCCGCGTTGTATTAGAAGATTAGTGAATATTTCATCTGTCCTCAAGGAGGGTATAGTGGAAACATTTAACAGTTTGGGCAGGAATTCCGTTTGCTTCTTTATTGATTTTTTCACTGCTTTTGATACGGTAATCACTGCGGAAAAATAAATGAACAGGGGAAAAAGGTCAGTTATTGCTGGTAAATAAAGGGCTTTAGGAGTACATTACGTACCAACCCTGTCTTATGTATGGTAACATTTTGACTCTATGTATGGTAACATTTTGGCTCTTTTAAGCCAACCACTCTATAACAAATGTGAAAAAGATGCATCTCAAGTGGCTATATATTCATTTCTGCTCGAATTATTTCAACTTTCCGACAGCTGCATGGAACCACACTATGAACTTCGTGCTGTATTTGAATCGTCACAAAAATAGCTGATGCCACTTGTTCAAGATGAGGGCAAGATGAGAATTTCAGTCTTACGAAGCACAAGTAAGAGCGACTCTTTTTAAAAATCAGTGCTTAAAACTAATATAGGGAGAGTGGTGTTATTTTTGCTTGTACTGTCACGACAGGTTGTTTCAGCAATGAGCACCGACGCTGAATTCCTGGGAAATGAATAATATTAACTGCTTTATACTTACACTTATTTAGATAATTTTTAAGTTATAAAATTTAAATCAACTTTAGTGTAATCAGGCAATCTAGGTTTTTAAGGTTAACTATAAAAGAAACGAAATTACACTTCTCAAATAACCTCAAATGAGAGATTTTATTACTGGCAAATTATCTTGCTTTTCAATAATCCTTTTATATACAAAGTAATTTTTTTTTACGGTGACCTCGATTTATATATACTAGGATGAAGCCTCCCACGCAGGCGTTTTTAGGGAAGGAAGAAAATACGGAGGTTACGATTTGTATTAGGATTTTAAGAAAAATCAATACATTTAAATAATTCAAAAAGATGCACCCCGAAAGGCGGACGCTATTAAAAAAAAAAATGATGAAAATGACTTTACTGTCAAAAAGGTAGCTGTTTCATCAGGTAGGGTATTCTCTTAAGACCCTGTTCAGAGCCGGCACTGAGCCATGTCCTACTACAGAAATATTTTTAGTGATGTGATCAAAATGACTGAAGCTTTCTACGGGTCGGAGAGCATTTGAAACACTTCATTGGCAAACTAGAAGGAAATCCTTTCATTTGTCTCAAATACAAGCAAGAGAAGGCGGGAGGTTCCAGATCGTTCTTTTATTATAAATGACGTCAAAATGACGTCACTGCTGTTAACAAATGAAATCACTGGATAATTTATTTTCATAATTTCTTCAGATACGTTTCTGCTAAGGTGTTTTGCATGTAATATCCATTTTTAGAGGAAAGAATGGAGAAATATGGGTTTAATTTAGCTATTCCATTTCACAATAATGACGTCAAAATGACGTGCATTGAGTTCTTGTGTCAAGCAAATTATGCTGAGAATGTAAAAAATGTGGAGTTCATTGTTTTGTGCAATATTTGGCGCCCGTATCATAAGTGGTTATACATTTATAAGGGGCGCCCCAGACCCTCCTTTTCCTAAGAAATCCAATAATCCTGGTCTGAACACGATGAAATTCAGCTATGCTATTGGTTGCGATTATCATTTGTGGATTTGGACTTGCCTAATCCCTAGGCCTGCGTTTCGGGTCACGTGGTCTGTTTGTTTCAAACACGTCACAGAAATGCATTGACCGAGAAGGCCTGGGAAGACGCCATACAAGAACTGGGCAAGAGTTAGATGTTCACTAAAATAAAAAGAATATTTTTATCTTTTCCTTGTAAGTTATCACTATCATCTGAAACAAAAACGTAAATTTTGTAAGACTTTCAGTTAAATACAGAGTATTAGTTTAGTAGTTCCTTAGTTCTTTTAACGGGCATAGAGAGATACCTTCAGGCCTGTTTTCCCTTGGAGAATGGAGAACTGACAGAAGACGGCGATAGGGGGATGTTTTCATCACAAGATTCCAAGGGAATTTTCTTAAACTCGTACACTTTTTAACAAAGTGGCTAGAGAATGGAAGAAAGACGAATCATAAAATTCCTCAATAGGACCTAGGAAAACATGACTCCAGGTAACAGTGACCACTGGTGGCTTAACACCGACTAGCACATCATGAGTGTAGAGAAAAAAACGAGTGTTTGCGAACAAAAGGTGTGTTGCAGGAAACGTTCGAAAGCAGTTGATTTTAGGAAAGTCAGCATGATCCTCACAGCTGACTATTAACCTAAGCGGCTGATTTTTGTTATCAATACGATAGCAGATTAATTATGTACTGGGTTTAAAGTGCAATACAATCCGAGCAAACTTTTGCAAGCTATTTCCTTTCTCATGCTGTAACACTGAGTAGTGTAATCTGCCACAGATATGATATACTGTATGATAAATATGATTAATAATCGGTACCTCTATAGTAAGGGTCCCTATAGCCTAAATCTATAGATGGTCAAACCTGATATTTCAAAACTCATCTAGCAACTATTATCAACATCGGGCTCTCAACTCACCCACTAAATTTAATCCTGCCGCATTTCCATCGTCCCTTTCAAAAATGTCTCCAAGCAGCTGCTCTAGAAACGCTTTTCTTGTTACTGCTAAGTGAATAAGGGTCAATAAACAAAAGACCATGGAAAAAGCCATAATCCCAATAATAGCAATGTTTAGTTTTGATTTCTCTTTGTATCGTAAGTCATTGCATGTAATATTAACTGGCCTTTGGTTACGTGAAGTTAGCGTTATGTTTGTCTGATGGCATTTGTACTCCGCAGGAAAATGGAGTCGCTGGTAAGTACAAAACAGTCCCATCATGACACCAAGGAAAACAAGCTGAATGCACACATGAGCGATGAATGTCCGAACAAACGTTTTCGAATGTTTTCTTTTTCTTTGTTCGCCTCGCTCTCTTTGGATCCGTCGTAGAATCATAGCCCCCATAAGAATAAAAGACACCCAGACAATCCCCAGTCCACCATACGCGATACAAGCAAAGTCTAACGGTGTTAGATGGAGTGGGAGCAGGCTCATAGCAGAAGTATAATTGTCATAACAACGTTGTCTGGTGAAGTCTTCTGGCTTGGGGATACAGTTAAATGTCAGTCTGTCTTTGTCGTGGTAATCCTTCAGGAAACCAATAACAAATGGCCAAGAGATGACAAAGAACACGAAATGAATGCCACCAAATATGGTCTGGGTCCTGAGGGCCAGTTGAGATAGATTATCCATGGTAATCAGTGTCGCTCAAGATCTGAAAGGGGAACACCAATTTAAGAAAAAGCAAGGCACAAAAACAAAGATATAATTGAAGCTTCAATGATATTAATGTCATTGCATATAAAATTTCAAGTATACAGAATATACAGCAACAGGAGAGGAGGTACAAATTATTTATTATTACTATAATTTACCCTAGGTCATTAAAAAGATTGTTATATTTCACATACCAATCAATCAACAGCAAATTAGTAATGGTAACAGGACTGAGTGGAGTCCAATTCGGTCTGTAATCATACGAGAGGTTAACAAAATCAGACGACCGCGTAGCGGGAGTCCGATTTGTTTAATCACGAGCCGTATAATTACAGACCGAATTGGACGACACGAAATTTTGTTACCAATTAATCATAACTTTAACAACATTTGTGATATATAAGGCTCTTTTTTAAAATCAAAACACCAGAAATGCCAAGACCTTTTTTTTGCCAGTACTGAAAAAAAAAGCCGTAATGTTAAAGGAAAAATATGTTATCTTCGTGTATTTGCGATGCATGAAAATGAAAAGCCCTTCGGGTAAATTTCCAGAGTGCAAGCAGATTACGAGGCCTGAGTCTTTAGTAATTGCTTGTTTATATTTTTAGATTTCTTTATTTGCCTGTTGGAGTTTGCGAACGGTTACGTGATGAATCCCATGGAAGACAAGTTATTTTTCTGTTTTGCTGCTCTAATATGTCAACAATGTTTGCCGATTTCCAAATGTAGGTGCACTGGTTTCAGTGATTTGCCTCACACCTTTTCTCTATTTTCTCCCGAGATCAGCAAGCTAGATTCGGCAGTTTACTCCGAACAGGAGAATTTTTGCCTGGTAAATCAATTCTGCTGAATCTACAAAGAAAATACTTTCTCCATGAAGGAGGATTTGATCGATATCCTAGCACCTCCTGCTTATATTCACGAATCGGGAAATAGAGCAGCTAAACCCATATAAAATAAAAAATCTCTCGTCTTCGGGGTCTTCCTCGAGATTCATCACTAAAACGCTGTGGATCGAGACCTTGATGAATACTTTGACAAGCGAATAAAGACATCTAGGAAATAAAAAAAGCCATTTCCAAACGCTCGCTTAGTTTGTAATCCGCTTGCACTCTGGAAATTTACTCGAAATCTGTCGATCTCGTCCTAGCGAGTTTTACGTGATGTCATCGCACAGGAGTGAATACCCCAGGTAATAAGAAAACAAATTGACTGCCCATGCCTCTGATCTTAATTACATCCAACAATTTTTGGCTTGTTCCCGCTTTTGTGGAGAATAGTGTGCTGCCTCGTTTAAGGCTCGCCTAAGGCTCTCCAGCAATGAGTTCTACTCATTCATCTTATTTCTGGTGCACACTACATTCAGAAGCAGGTGTGAAATTATTTCATAATTTCATAATTTCATAATTTAAGGCATTTCACATAAGAGGTCGTATTGTTAAAAAGCAACTGCACACATTCCAAAGATTCCCTCTAAGCACTGTTTACTGTTTACAGAGTAAAAGGAAAACGATTTTAGGGTGGTTTTGTGACTGAGCAAAAGAGAAGTCGCTATTGGCAAAGTTATAGGTGGTCACATGTAGAACAGAGATAGGCTCACAATGTCCACAATGCTTTGTGATGATGGCTTACTTAAAGTTGAACATGAAGAAGCTCTTGGAGTAAATCAAACAGAAATATCTATAATTTGAACTTTTATTGTAGCTTTCCCTCACTATAATTTTCCTCAGCGAGAGTCATAAAAGAAGGTGTCTTTTACTTGCTGTTTTCGTTCTTCCCCAGAACTCTTTACAATACCCGAAGCTAATAATACTTTTTCCTGCGTCACCATCTTTAGCATTGTACGTGTCATTTCTCGCGGTTTACACGATGGCTGCGGACCTCAAGACTACTAAGGAATTTTTCGGAGAGTGGTTGAAGAAGAATAACTTATCAAAATTAAAGTCTATATTTAAAGGTATGTTTTAAAATTGAAACGAATGTGCTTATGTTCCATACTCCAATAGATTTTATTTTCTCGAAAAGAAGGACATAAATATTTCTTCAGCCTAGCTTTAAATAATCATAAGAAAACTTATATGTAAACGAATACAAGGCTTTTGATATATATAGAGAAACAGAGATTCGGTCCAGTGTTCTTATGAAGTGTTCTATCAAGGAGGCTCTTTTTAAAGAGTTTTTCTTTTTCGTTTTTGTTTTCAAATTTATTGTTCATGTTTTAACTACATTATGACATCAATTATCCTTCTCTCAGTAAACTGAGGAAAACTTTTATAAAAGTTGTGAAAACATCTCATTTTGCTTTTGTACGAATCAAAAAGATGTGTTGTAACAAGTTATTAGTATTATTCTTCGTAATTGTTGAGCAGTTGATTTTGCCTTGCAAGTAGAAAATTATCTTAGGCGTATAACCAAGAATATTAGAATTGACTCGGGTTGTTTTTATCAACCTTAGTGGTTTTTATAGTAATCGGTTTATGCGCGGTAAATAATAATTAAGGTAGATAATGTGGGATATGTTAAGGAAATAGGTATCACGCTCATGTGTTAGATCGCAAGAAATAATAGTGAGCCTTTGCCAAGTTCGGTTTGCAGCCGGACATACGTAGTCAAGGCGTTTACTTGTGGTAGCAATAAAACTAGTGAGCATTGTAATTTTGAGTAGAATGTTTAAAACGATTGTGATGTACGAATGAACGAACGCAATAAAGCCAAGAAAGTGAAAGATACAGTCCTGATTGTTTATTGAACCAGCGGACGCGGAGATATTCCAAACGCAGTAAAAGATTCCG
>BOPM01000841.1:89083-110734 GCA_022179025.1 Porites australiensis | reverse complement strand
ATGATCAGTGCAGTCATGGGCAGACAGCTTTCTGTTCCTACGTTCTAAGTCAGACAGCTTTATATCTCCAAAAAGTAATTTGTGGGAAAAAAAAGACTTCACTCGTACACGTACGGTTGTTTTCTGGTATCGGAAGTAGTGCAATTTTCGAGCATAAAAAAGTCCATACCATGCATTTTTTATTCGTGTTTAAACTATTATTGAAAAAAAAGGGAGGGGGAATTTTTGGCGACCACAATTTTCCCTCTGGCGACCAAAAATTTATACTTGATCGCCAGTTGGCGCCCGTATTAAAAAGTTAATTTCGGACCCTGATTATATGTGAACCTTGGCCTAATTAAGCTTTCTGACATTGTTAAATTAAATACCTGTCTACTACAGTATTTTTATTATAACACCATATAGAAAAAGCCGTCCCAAAGCTGTCCCTTGTATATGGGCAACATAATTATGACCCAGGGAAATGCATTCTTACAGCGACTAAATCCTAGCACTTTTAGAATAGATAATTAAGAGTATTTTGTCCCACAGTTATAGGATGTTATGACTGGCTGGAATGATATACATAGGAATATCTATACGTTAAAAGCCACATAGACATTATTATTAACATCGGTAAAACAGTACTCTACCAGTATTATATTACTTGAGTGTTTTCCCATTTGCTCTCTCTTGTTATTTTCTTTTTTTTTCCTCATTCAAAATGAAATCTTATACTAACAGAACAAATAATTAGTTCTACTATATCTTGCCT
Organism: Porites australiensis; assembly: GCA_022179025.1. Taxonomy (NCBI): domain Eukaryota; kingdom Metazoa; phylum Cnidaria; class Anthozoa; order Scleractinia; family Poritidae; genus Porites; species Porites australiensis. The sequence continues at coordinate 109,980 of BOPM01000841.1, read as the reverse complement.
TTCCTTTCCTTTCTTGTAATTCGTGTCTCTTCACTGGTGTACTCGAAAATAAAATGGAGAAAATAGAATACAAAAAATACAAATAAAAAATACAACTTATCTCAGGGGCACCAAACGACTGTTTTCTGTGAAATATCTGGTCGGAGAAGCAAATATTGCCTAGAAATTTCTATTACTTGAGGACGGCTAAAAATTTCTAGATGACCGTTCCACTCCTATTAATAAAATTTTCAAAGCTTATCTAATAAATTTCCTCCGATTTTCTGAAGTTTAATTTTCACTTTTCTCTTCCAAAGTTATATTTTTCATGCAGTGAAAGCAGACCTAAAATTTTAGGATTCAAAAATGCAATCGACAGAGAAATTAGAAAATGTCTCACTTTCGTATAGCCTAAAAGTAGTCCCCCATTTTTCCTCAGGGATAGTAGAGCGAGCGAAACGCGAGCGCGCGTGAAAATCACGTAATACGTCAAATTGCAGCTAAAATTTTCGGGAAAATAATACTCAAGCCCTTGTAATTTCGAAAAGACTCAAGTTCCCCTAGGATGACCGACAGATACAAATTTTATAGCGCCGCTTAGAATGCATTTCTAGATACCTAAGAGTACTCTGGATAGCCTAAAAAGTGTTATCAATGTATTTAGGAGGAAACCGTCGTTAGGCGCCCCTGTTATCTATCCTATAATATACATTTGCTTTTATTAATTTTGTAATTCAGTCTGGATAGCAAGTACATGAGAAGATGGTGAAAATAATAACAGCAGTACATCCCACATCCGAGGGAAGAGACTGCAGAAAAAAAATTAGACTTCCTGGTTGTTTAAACTTCTCTGTAGAAGGAATTTCACAGCTTCAGTTTTACCACCAGATGCTGCAAGCATTAGGGGTGTGTAACCCTCACGGTCTTTAGATTCAATGTCAAGTCCACATGAAAGACACTTTTCAATAACAGTGATGTCACCTTCTCGTGCAGCATGGTGCAAAACAGTCTTCCCAGAATTATCTCTCAGAGATGGATCTGCACCCTTCAGAAGAAGAAAGTCTACAACTTCAGGCTTCACTTTGCAAGCTGCGTACATTAAAGCTGTCTTACCTGTATCGGTTCGCCTGTTGATGTTGAATCCACTGGCAAGTATGGCCTCAATTATGGAAACAATGTGACTTGTAGATAGGGAGTGTACAGCAGCAAGGTGCAATGAGCTGACTGGTAAAATGCCCGGATCAGCCCCCTCTTTAAGAAGAAACTTTACGGCCTCCAGGTTGTTGTACGCAATAGCAGCATTCAAAGGTGTCACCTCTCCAGACGTATCTATAATATTAACATCAAGTCCGCATGAGAGGATTTTTTTAATGATGGTAGTATCGCCACCTTCACAAGCACAATGCAAGAGGCTCCAACCGCTATTGGTTGTCAGCGTTGGATCGGCACCTTTGTCAAGAAGATAATTTACAGCCTGTACCTTGGCCACTTCTGCAGCGCACATTAATGGTGTGCGACCGTCATAATCTCGTGAATCTATGTCCATACCAATGTCAAGTGAAAGCACTGTCTCCACAATGGAGACGTCACCACCTATAGCAGCAGCAAAAAGTAAATTTCTTTCCGTCACGGTTTTTAGGGATGGATCTGCACCTTTGGTGAGGAGGAAATCTACAGCTTGTTTCTTGCCGTTACCAGCAGCGAGATACAATGGCGTTCCGCCTAAACTATCTTTTGAGTTAACATCAAACCCCAGGGAAAGCATCATTTCGATGATTGATACATCACCACCCTCAGCTGCACTGTGTAGCAAATTCCGGTCCTTAATTTCAGCTGGTTGGCACTCCTCCCCACTGTTGTCGTTGTCTGCAGTCTTACCAGCTTCCAAATTTGGAACAGTTGTCATGGATTTCACTGAATCAAGAGAAAAAGAAGGCAACTGCTTTAAGCCTTTCCATGTGCCACCTGGAGCCAATGTTGCTGAATCTAAACAACAGAACCATTCATACAATTAAAATGACAATAAATTGTAAAACAGTACAGGATGACAGTCCAATTCACATTACAATTCAAAGTTACACAGCAAGTGACTCAGTATTACATACCGAGCTAGCAAACCAAACTATCGTGCAAGTAGTTAGTTTATTTGTTTATGGACCAGGTACCAGAAATATTCTGACCTCTTTACTGCTATTTTTGCATTCATCCATGGCCAATTATTTTGTTTAATTTTATATCAATAAACCATAATTATAACAAAGGCCTCAGTAAAACAATAAAAAGAAGACCTTACGAAGTAAAATCTAACAATTCCCTCATATCCTAATAGTTATTGGCTTAGCCCAGCTGGCCCCACCCAGAGCTTTCATTCAGCCAACAAGCTAGTTTGTCACTGAATATTGTTACAATTTTAAAAAGTTGTTTGCTATTACAGTGAAACTCACAAAAGCATCAACACCAGAAGTATTTCTGGAACGTTATTGTTTTGTAAAGGGACAAGCCTATTGGCCATGGGAAAACTAAATCCCACGCAGCAAAGGTAATTAGTTCACGGTTTACTGGCTTGCTCACATGCCGCACTGTCCTGATCTTTGCTGTGATTGGTCATAACACAACGAACATTCTTAAAATTTTTCTGGTGTTCATTGTTTTATTAGTTTCAAAATAAGACCAAATGCAATCGCAAATAAATTAATTAATATAAAATTACTAATACCTGCATTTTTCATTTTTAACGTTCTGAGCCTAATCAAAAGAGTTTTTAACAAGGACTAACAGTTACCCATTTTGAGAACCTGCACATACAGTGTAAATGTATATTAAACTGGAGGAACACAAAGGATACGATTACACTGCAACTACTGCATGCGAGGCCACCTAGACAAAATTGACCAATCGGTTTCCAAGAACTCTAGGTGGTTGTCAACAAACGAAAGAAACAAATTGAAATTTACCAATTATTACAAGCTTAACACGTGACCTGCTGAAGAGAACCTGGTAATTATTTCATAAGAGTGATAGATAGTAGCGAAAAACGTAAACATTGCTTTAATTTTTAAGCAGCAATGTTAGCCAGGAAATATGATTGTGACAAATAAATATGAATCGTGAGCGTAATATTTAAAATCACAAACATAGAAAACATTGTTTTGTGACAAATTTTGCTTTCTTGGAAATTAAACTTCCGCTATTAATATTGACATTATTTTTGTGGTTGACCTGGCTTTTTGTTTTCTTACGAGCAGCTGATTAGCTCCAAAAACTACTTCCTCAGAATGCATTATCATGTTCCTGTAATCGTAGGGCTGTCACTAAGAGCTGGGGGCCGGGAATTTTCCCTGGCTACTATGAACGTGGGTTCTGGCTACTCTCACAGGAAACAAAAGGAAAATAGAACCCAAAAAACTTGGATTAATTTAGGTTTCTACGAAACTGCCCACTTACCCCTCCCCTAACCCAACATTTTACCCTAAGTGAGAAGTAAGTGTTAATGTTGACTCAGGGGAGCGGTAGGTGGGCACAGTTTTCAGAAACCTACAGTAAATTGATCCAAGAACTACCAAGCTAGACAATTCCCTGCCTGCTGATTGCATTTACCCGGCAACTTGAAAGAGTAGCGACAGTCCCGTAATCCAATTGGTAAATTTTGTAAAGGTGGCCTTGGTTACAATGCTGTAGTTAAACTGTAAAAACATCCTTTCACATTGCCTACCATTTGATCCAACTGCAGCTGCACTTGCTGGCCTGTCAGTTAGACCTTGCACAATTTCTTTGAATTTTGCACACTGAGTGTCCCAAGAGTAAATCTTGCGGTACTCTTCTCTGAGATGAACGGCACCCTCACATCTCTCTTCTGGATTCTGCGTGGAGAGCTGTGTTATCTTCTGGAGCCACTCTTCTGGGCTTCCTGATTTTACAACTGCCAAATGCCCACCTTCCACTTTCTCCAAAGCTTTGGCAATGCCAGATTTACTAGTAACAAGAACAGGAACCCCTGCAGAAATAGCTTCAAGGGCAACCAATCCAAAGCCTTCAGTGCGAGACGGAAGAGCGACTAAGTCTGCTTCGAGAAACATTGTCTTCAGCTCTTCTTGATCGCAGTATCCACGAATAGTCACTTGATCACGTGTTATTCTTGTTGTCTGTAGTAACCACTCCTCTATTTTTCTGTGCTGTCCTTCAGGTGAACCGACAAATGTCATCTTAAATTTCTCTCCAAGAGAACCTACTGCATCAGCAATAACATCATAACCTTTCAGAGAAAGGTCCTCAAACGTTCCTCTGCCAAAGACAAAGATGTGGAACTCATCTTGATCATTTGTAACTTTTCCAACCTTTTGCTCTGAGAGGCCAGTAAATTTTTCAAAAATTCCAGGTGTAATGACATGAACCTCCCTGTCTGGGAGACTTCTACTGTACTTTAGCTGTAAACGTGTTCCCACAGCAACCACAGCATCGGCTGCTTTGCAGAGTTCAATTTCCCTCTTATGCTTCTTTTCATTTTCTTCAATTGTATCAGTGTTTTTTGCATCTGCTTGTTTAAATTTTCCAAGATCTTCACAAAACACATGCACAAATTGCACCCATTTGCAGTTTGTAGTTTTCACAATGCAGTAAGCAGGGATGCCAAACTTCCTGCCATGACCAATCACAATATCAGGATGTGAAAGTTCTGGTGGAGGAACCCTAAGCCAATCCAGGGGATCCGAGGTTCCAGGTATGCTTGTTGCAGTGATTAAATTTACATTGTATTTTCTAGCATCTTCTCTATCTGATTCACTGCTTTGAGAAACATAGCAATGGACTTTCATCTCGTCATTTGATATTTTGGCTAAACTTATTGCAAATTCTCTGTTAAAAGTAGGCAAACCTCCCTTGGAAGACATCCACTCTTCACACAAAAACATGGCATTGATGCATTGTGACTCACTGCCACCTGTGCTTGGCACGCTTGATTCGTGTCCAAATGCGCCAAGGCAAGTTTTCTTCATTTCTGGTAATCTATAAAAACAGAATTAGGCCGTAAGCTTTATTTTAACCTATAACAATGCTATTGATCTCTCTGCAAGTCAAAGTATGTAAGTAATGAAATCAATCAATCAATCTCTTACTGTTTTTCCGTCAGACACAAAATAAAGTTAGTTAGAATTATGATAATTCATGCTGTTCAATGAACGTTTCTCATTGGCTAATTCTTGACATGTGGTTTTTGATATATTAGTACTATTCTGCTCTTTTCTCGCGCTCGTCCTTATGAACTGTGACACAGCACATGTTAAAGAATAAATGTCCAAAGAGTGCCGATGGGTTTGAATCTTTCTAACAGGTTATGGGCCCAGGACGTTAAACCAATGCTGTAAGTTACGTGATTGTTATTTTGCCGAAGCGAATGGCGGAGATGTCCTTGACAGAGATCACAAAGATCGAAAAGTTGAACGGGAGAAAATACCAGTCATGGAAGTACAACGTGAAGCTCGTTTTAATGGAGCGTGGTTTGTGGGGTTTCACTCAAGAAGGCCAAGAAACTCCTCCTGCAGCTGATGCATCTGCAGCTGTAAAGAATGCTTTTCGCCTTCGACCTGACAAAGCTTATTTGCTTATTGCGTTGAACGTGGAAAAGGATTTGCAAGTTCACATATCGTCGGTGACAGACCCGCTCGCTGCGTGGAAAATTTTGCAGAAGCAATTCGAATTTGTGTCAGTCACTCCGACTGTTCGTCTTAATCGAAAGTTTTACGCAGCAAGCATGAAGGAAGGCGCAGATTTGATGCAACATTTGACTCACATGACTTCTCTAGCGGAACAATTACGAGAAATGAATGACGAAATTTCATTGAAGAAATTTGCTACGGTCGTGTTAGGAAGTTTACCCCACTCGCATGATAATTTCTTGACAACTTTAAATGCCCGAAGCGCCGATGATCTCGACTGGGAAAACGTAAAAGGATTGCTGATTGAAGAATATATGAAGCGGACTGACAAGAACGAGAAACAAGAATCTGATAATGTGAAGCTGGTGGCGGTTGCGGTCGCGGTCGCGGTGGCCGATTTCAGAATTTTAACTTCAATGCTCAGTCCAGCCGTGATGATCGTGATAAACACAGAGGTGTTACAAAGTGCTTCAAGTGCAACCAGGATGTACATATCGTAAAGAACTGTCCGTACAACAACAAACAGAACACTGGTAAAAGAGAAGGTTCCAATATGGCCTAACTCGAAGGAGTTGCACTAATCTCAAGCACGATGAATCAATCAAATGAATGGTTTATTGACTCAGCAGCCACAAAGCACATGACAAACAACAAACGCTTTTTGGAGAACTATGTTCGGTACCAAGAACCAAAAAGTATTTACCTGGGAGACAGCACAGTAATTCTTGCACATGGCGAAGGAAAAGTCAAACTCCCAACAGTAAACAGAACCCGTGAAATTGTCCTTGACTTGCATCAAGTGTTGTTTGTACCAAAACTGACCAAGAACTTACTTTCAGTACCTGCAATGGCATCGATGGGAGCAGAAATTTACTTTGACAAGGATAAATGTTTAGTACGGAAGAATAGCCAAGAATTTGTTATTGGAAGTCTATTGCGTGACAAGCTGTACATAGTCAATTCTGCCGAGTACGCTCAAGTTTCAACAGCAAATAATGCACCATCACCTGCCCTTTGGCACCTCGGGTTGGGTCATCTCAATTACACCTATATGAATCAGTTGATGAAGAAAGAAATGGTTGATGGCCTGAACTATGATGTTGACACACAATCCCAGAAAGAATGTGAAGCATGTGTTCTTGGCAAAATGCAGAAGAAGCCCTTTCCAAAACAGAGCCAACACAGGGCAACCAGACCATATGAGATTGTACACAGTGATGTATGCGGCCCAATGCAAGTGGAATCAAAAGGTGGCAGTAAATATATGCTGACATTCACAGATGATTTTTCACGATATACCACTGCTTACTTCATTAAATCCAAGAGTGAAGTGCTTTCAAAATTCATGGAATATGTAAATTCTGTTGAGAAACATTCTGGTCATCAGACTATGAAGCTGAACATTCTCGCAGAGGAAGATGTTAAAGTCCTCAGAAGTGATAATGGAGTAGAGTACACTTCCGACAAGTTCACTAAATTCTGTGCGGACAAGGGAATCTTGCACGAGTTCACTGTTCCATACTGTCCACAGCAAAATAATGTTGCTGAACGATTGATTCGCACAATAATGGAGGGAGCAGGATCGATGCTCTACCAAGCCAAATTACCGCTGGATTTTTGGGCAGAAGCCTGCAGCACCGCAGTTTACCTTCACAATCGAAGTCCAAAAGCACTAGCATTGAAAGACGAAACTCCATTTCAGCGTTTGTTTGGTAGAAGACCAGACATTTCTAATCTGAGAGTCTTCGGTTGTGTGAGTTATATACATGTTCCAGATAGTCAGCGCAGAAAGCTGGATGCTAAGGCCCACAGAGCAATTTTTGTTGGATATCCTCCTGGTGTTAAGGGCTACAAGTTGTATGATTTGGAGAAGAAGAAGTTTATTGTGAGTCGAAATGTTCAATTCTTTGAAGAGAACTTTGATCATTCTGACGAGAAGGTCAAATCAGATGATGCTGGCCACGCAGATTTGAAGTTCATTTACCCAGATATGAACCAAGAAAATGAAAGTGTTCCCGTACCTCTCTTACGTGAAGCTCCTCCAGTTCAAGACAATGTTAAACCTCCAGTTCAAGAGTATGTTGAACCCTAGTCTCCCTCGCAGCCGTTTTTAGTATCGTCACGCAACGCTCCTCCCCACAAACGGCTGCTCACATTCAAACAACATTCCTTTCCCCCACTTAAACCAATCACCATGTAGTTTACATATTTCGGGAACTAGGCGCGCCAGCGTAATCTAACCAATCATATTGTTTCTTTTATCTTGGAGTTCACTGCTTCCAAAATGGCGACCATTGAAGAAGCTTTTGACGTTGTTAGCAAGACATTTCGAATTTCTGCCTTAAATGCGCAGCAAAAAAAAAAACGGAATTACGAAAATAGTGGAAGAAGGAAGAGATGTTTTTATTAATCTTCCTACTGGTTTTGGGAAATCTCTTCTCTATCAAGCATTACCACTCGTGTTTGATCTCACTTCAAAACAGCCTGGTCATATTGTGGTAGTTGTTTCACCATTAATAAGCCTTATGGACGACCAAGTGTCTTATTTGAGGGAACTAGGGGTCAAAGCATGCAACATAACTTCACTTGAGGACGTTGAACGCACTCGTGTTGTAAATGGTGAATATTCCTTAGTTTACGGATCACCCGAAGCATGGCTGAAAAACGAACACTGGAGATTAATGCTGACGAACTCTGTTTATTCCAAAAAACTATGTGCGATAGCAGTCGATGAGGCGCATGTTGTAAGGCAGTGGTAAGTCTTTATGTAAATAAGCGTCTATATCAATGTAACAAGTTATCCTATGCAATAGATTTATGCCGTGTATTTTCTTTTTAATGTGTAGGGGAACATCTCAAGATAATAAAATGGCTGCATTCCGCGAGTGTTACTCAAAGCTATACGAACTAAGGTCTCTCGCACCTAGTGTGCCTATGGTAGCCTTGACTGCAACTGCAACCAAACTGACTGGAGACACAATTTTAAGTCTTCTGAACATGGAAAATGTAGTGGAAATTAAAGTCCCAATAAATTAAATGTTGCCTATGTTGTACAATATATGGATAAGGACACGGAACTTGAATTTTATTTCAGCTGGCTCACTGATGAACTGAAACAGAGTCAGGAGAAAACAGACAGAACAATCATTTACTGCCAGACTATAAGGCAATGTGGTTTAGTTTACGCTACAATCAAGGGTTTGCTAGGAACGAACATGTTTATTGGAGATGACTCAAAAAATGTGCTTGTTGAAATGTTGCATTCGTGCACTCCAGAATAAAATAAGAAGACCATTTTGGAGTCGTTTCAATCTGAAAATGGTATTATCCGTCTGCTAATAGCAACAATAGCCTTCGGAATGGGCGTTGACTGCCGAGGTGTTCATAGAGTCATACATTTTGGACCCTCCAAAAATGTAGAGTCCTTATGTTCAAGAAACTGGTAGGGCAGGAAGGGACGGCCACCAAAGCATTGCTTATGTTTTATATCATGGAGTTATGCTGAACCATATTGACGCCCATATGAAGTCTTTCGTTAAGACTAAAGAGTGCAGGAGGAAAAACATTCTAATTCACTTTGAGTGTGTGTCCATGTATCCAGAACAACCTTATCTTTGCTGCGATAATTGTGCTTCTCAATGCGAATGTGGTATGCCACACCCTGATAACCTTACCAAATACCCTGTTGCCACATACAAGGACATTCAGCCTACATTGAAGGAAAGACAAGTGTCGCAACAGCAAATGAAAGTTGTCAGAGAAAGCTTGATAAAATATCACAAATCCATTGTCATGCAACTTGTTGGTTCTACTGCAAATGGAAATGTGAAGACCTTAACTAATTTACAATTTATGTTAGGATTTTCACAGCACCAAATAACACAGGTTCTGGATAATGTACATCGAATTTTCTCAATAGCTGATGTTTATAAGTTTGTAGAAATATGGGACAAAAGGCATGCACAGAAAATACTTTTAATTCTTAACAATGTATTTGCAGACATCAATGATGACTGTGATTCAGAAATTGCTGTAAATAATGCTGATAACTTTGAATTTGATGATGATTTACCTGATGAATGGCATGAATTTTTGCCAGACGATGAACTTTATGATATGATCTTGGACGACTTGTCATTGTCACAACTAGAAAGTTCAGTACTGGAAGAAAATGCCAGTGATTCAGACAACGATGATGTTATGCCACCAGCAGTATTGGCAACAGTAGAGAATATGGCATTGGATCACTAATGACTGATAGTTTACTAAAACGGACATTGTCAGCTGGTGTGCATGCTCATTACATACCTATTCTTAGCTGATCTAAATACACTTTGTCATAAGATACTGCTTTTAGCAAGTATGGTAATATACTGTAATGCTATAGGATGAGGAAAAGCATACTCAGAAACAGGTTTTCATCATAAGATTGACAATCGAAAAAACTATAGAGAAGATTGAAGTGGATTTCTCTATGTAGTATTCTTTGATTTTGGATTGAGGAAGACACTTTTCACATTAAAAAGCCAGTGTCCAGGTCAGCATGGTCACAAAGCTGACATTGTCCCTTTGAATGTTATTGTGTAGACTGTATTGTGTACTGGCCAAGGTTTTCTAGGTTTTCCAGAAAGGGCAGGGGCACATCTGTTTGGGTCAGTGTGGCCTCTGTGGCCTTCTGAAATCTGTCCATGTTCTTATTACCTCTGGTCCTTTTTTGGAGCAGAAAGCTTAGTGCTATAATTTTTTTGGTGTGTTTTGATAGATACAGAATATCATTGTCAGAAGAGTCATGCAATTAGACAAAGATGAAATATCTTTCTGTTTGAGATGAGTGAAATTTCACATGTGAAACATAAGGGAAAGAAATGAAAATTAATATATATATATAATGGTCTTGCTATTGGAAGAACTGAAGTTTGATTGCGAGTGCTATAAGAGATTTAAGGGTACCCCTGTAGATTCTATTATGAACTGATTATTTGAAAATAGAATCTTTTGTATGTGATGCATCCAGGAGCAATAACGTTTAGACTACAACATGTCACTAATTAGTCAGATCAAAAATTCAGTCTTGTCAATAGATCAGATTCCTATTATTGCACTAAGACACTGCATATCTAATGTTTTAGGAAAACTGACCTGGCAGAAAACCACAACTACTGCAGCGAGAATACACTACTCATAATTTACACATGTACATGCAACAACGATTCTTTGACTGACAACAACTATTGGATACGAATTTTTTAATAATCAATTCATAAAATAGATTCTAAAGGAAGGAATCGCCTGTATACATTAGTATCTGCTTGTGCACTGATTATGGATAACCTCACAGATCTCCACTGGCTCTTGCTTATCAATAAGTAAACAGTGAGTGTAAACTTATTTTTCTCACTTTTTCAACAGACAATATCTGAGAACCACTTGGGCTGTCATTTGTTGTACATCTTGTGCAGCTCCACACTATTTACAGACTATTTACAGACATCTTAAAATATTGAATAGACAAGTGGGAAGTCATCAAAGGTGTGGTCTATTTCATTTCGCATGAGTTTATCTAGCTCTGATACCATTGAGCACATTTCTCTTGTGTTTATTTATCCACTGATGTAATTTTGAGGCATCGAGTCCTTCCAACCTGTCTCGCTTAAAGTCACAGAAATGATTATAAACACATTCATTTCCTGAGCTCTTTTGATAAGCTCTTGCAGGTCCCTCTCTTTGGATGGATTAGAATGTTTGCCAGATTTTGCATGTCGTTTCAAAGAATCATCAAGGTTTTCCAGGATTAATGATGTTGAACTTTCAGCTTTGCATATTCTTGATATGGCTGCCTCTGAGAGGTTTGGTCCAAGGTTTTTGATACTCTGCTTTACAAAGTTATTGCTGTGCTCTGTTGCCTCATCCAGAGGAATGTTGGTGCCTTTCTTGCCATGATTATTCACGGACCTGTTCCATCTGAAACGTTCACTGTCTCTCTGTGACAACAGAGAACTGATCAGAAAAAATTGGTACAAACATTCTAAAGAATACTTTGTACTATGATGATCATCTGCTTTACAGTACAGCATGAAGTACTTGTACTGTCGCATAAGCCTCAATCCATCACCTTCTTTGATAGCGTCGAGAAAATTAAAAAACAGAAAACAGTCAGCTAGAAGTGAACAGTTGTAATTGAACACATCATCACTTGTTCTTTTTGTACGCTCAAAAGAGTCATCATCACTAATACCTTCACTTGTTTTGCTACTGCTGTCTGCAGTTGAAGGTAATTGTGTAGAGAAATTGGTTTCAATAAGTGGCTCCTCTACTTGAACTGGTGGGTCATGCTTGAGTTCATGATTTCTTCTGCGTTTTCCATCATATTTAAATGAACTGGTGCAACCCGGAAATCTACAGGGAAATCTGCCATCGGTTGTTAACTCCTGTTAACGCAGCAGGTTTTCTTTCTCTGTTTCTGTCACTACAGTGTTTACAATAGCATCGACAGAAGAATGTTGGTCAAAAACAAATGCATCAACAACCTTGCCAGCTAATTCATGGAGGCAATTCAGTTTTTCTGACTTTCTCAGCAAATCCATCCTAGGTGGTAAGTCAACCTTTGATGGCTTCCCACTTTTGTTTTCACATCCGAGGACTTTATGGGCCACTGTAATTACCCTTGATTGGAAAAATACGCTCAGGAAGTCTCTGTCTGGCCGGTATGATGACTGTACATCTCCAGTAACATTTTCGTCTTTCTGCAACTATCAGTTGCAGATTTTCCATTGTAGAATCTGGCATAAATCAACTGATGATAAAAGAAACATCAAAGTGTTAGCAGGGTTGTCATTAAGAGCCGGGGGCCGGGGATTTTCCCCGGCTACTAAGAGAGTGGCCCCCGGCTACTTTTATTAGAAAATAGAAGAAAAATAGAACCAAAATAAATCCCTAGCCGTTAGATTCCCCGCCTACTTGTTGTGTTTAACCGGCAACTTGAAATCTTAGTGACAATCCTGTGTTAGGCGCGGTTCAGACGCCGTTCTTTCCATGAGCAGAACCTAATACATTGAATTAAGTACATGAAAAGTTTGGTATCTGAATCAATTAGGAATGCCTTTTTCAATTTGGAACGGCTCAGCTGTTCTTCACGCCTAGCCCGGCCGGGAATATCGACTTTGGAACGACTTCAGATGCCGAACTTTTCATGTGCCGAACCTAATGCATAAATTATAATAAGGTATTGTATATTGATAAACCAATATCCAGCAGTTAAGTATTAGGGAAAACAATGGAATTAACCAGTAGCTACATGTAGAGGATTATTCAGTGGTTAGTGTTCTTGAAGTTTTGAATGAACTGGGGCCAGAATGACGATGATGATGAAATAAAAATGCTATTGAATGCTGTAAATAAGCCCTTCTGGTTATAGGCCCATCCACATGTAAACAACCAAATTCATCCAATTATAAGCCTCCCCCCCCCCAAATATAAGCCCCCATCTTATTCTGTTCCAAATTTTATTGACATGAAGTTGATTTATTATGATTGTTTGCAGCTTAATTGCACACCTGTACAATACTTTAATCAGCTCTGCTATAGCCTTTTTCGAGGCGCTATTTCTATTCCGGTTAAAAGCCCTCCTCGGATATAAGCCCCCCCATTTATAAGCCCTCCTTAAACTCCTTGCAAAGAAGTATAAGCTGTAAGCCGCAGTTTACACTTATTAATCATCATGAAAGAAAATGAAAATTATATTATGGTCTTTCAGCTTCAACATTAATTTGTCAAAAATATGACAGATAATAACTCATCTTTTAGGTTTTAAATATTGTTTTACTCACACTGAATAGTTTGACAGCAGCGTGCCAATCACCCAGCTGTAAGTTGATTCCTTCGAGTCTGTCTTTGGGTGTGTAACCATTGGCCACAGAGGATATCATATTCACTGCTCGTTCAACGGTAAGCTGGTCTCCTGAAAATAGTTGACCATCTACGCCGCCATTGTGTGTCTGAGGAAGATAACCATGGAACTGCTGTAGAATTCCTAACATGTCCTCGTTGACATTTTCGTTTTTGAATATTAATCCAAGGGGAACCTGAAATACATTATTACAAACACTTAGTTGTTACAGTTATATGCATATGTGTGCATACTATGATAATCACCTGCAGGAACATTTTTAACCCCTCAGGTAATTACCATTTTATTTAGCTTCATACTGCCGAAAGTTGACATACTTTACTAATGTACTGTTTTTACACAAGACTCCAGATAAAATACTCTTTCTGTGCTTGCTATCTAGACCTTTAATACCCCCTCTCCACCCCCCCCGACCCCACTCCCCCCCAGAATTTTTGGTGACCTTTCTCAGGATGGGTAATGAAATTTTATGAAACCATACATCATTACCACAGATTGGTTTAAACCAAAGAAAAGATTATTCTGCCCTACATGTTTATAAATTCAAACTTTTTATTCCAGCTTTTGCTAATAACTGGGCCCAGTTGTTCAAAGGCTGATTATCACTAATCCAAGGTTAAATTTAATCCAGGCACCTGTATCTTTCGTTCAAAAGCATGTTTTCTGTTCATTTTTACCTATAACTTTAGAGCTTATAGGCAAAACGAATCAATTGCAAGAATTTGCTTTGCAAGCATTTAGATTTGAAGTCAAATTTCGTGCTTATCCTTGGTTCTCTTAATCCTGCTTTGACCAACCGGGCCCTGGAGTTGAGTCTTAAGATGATTCAACTATGGCAGATTTAAAACAAACCTTCTTTGTTTTCTTGGATAATTCACTTGTATATTTATGAGGAATATGCTGGATGCAGGCATCAGCCAAAGGCGTTAAGACATCAAAGTAATTAACCAATATTCTAGAACACGGGACAACGTAGTTCAACCTCTGACATTTCTGTTCCTCCATTGATGGCAAAAAACTCAAATTACAAACATCAAGTAGGTTTCTTTTTGGAGCTGAAGAATCCAACATAGCCCCAGAGACTCTGTTCTCCACCATCTGATGGTTTACCCAGTGGAAGTCCTTGTTCCGTGACTCCATAGTCATGTTCTTTCGATCCAAATGGATATCCAAGTTGTCAAACGAAATGACGAAGCCTGGGTGTGCTGCCTTTTGTATTTCATCTTTCTCCCTTTTGGCTGATGAAAAATAAGTGGAAATGAGTCATGAGTCAAGTACAACAACTTGATTCTCTCTGATTTGCTTCCATGCAATCATTGCATGATGTAAATTAATATTGATTACAATATACAAATTAATATTACTATAGTAAGTGCATACCACTGATCCATATAGTCAATGCTTAACCCTGACCCAACTTATAACTTTACTCAGAAGTCATCAACTCATAAGACTCACAAAAAGCTTTCTCATACCTGACTGGATATCATCTTGACATTCTAAAGAACAGTGGGTGTGGGAAGCATGTGTAACAAGACAGCATCACATTTCTCTTGAGCAGTCTTCAGATCTTTGTTTTGATTTGAAACATGTTGTTTTGCCTGGACATGCAATAGCTGCATCATGGTTCTCGCCTAGCTCATCTAGTTTTCTCAGTATAGAGAAATTTGCATTAGTCAGTTTCATCTTGTCAAATCTGCCGATGGTTGACTGTTGAGCAAGCAAAATATATGTTCATAAGGTTCAAAACTGTCCATCTATAGTGGTATGTTAAAACTAAAAAGAAGGAAAAATTTAGAATTATCAACTGCAGGGACTATGTGCATGCTGATATTTTTAGGACTTAAAGGGTTAAGAAAGCAAACTTGGATAGATCTCTGGGAGTTGTAGAAGATGAAGTTTTCAAGGAAAATTTTGTGCTCTTTCTGTTGCAAATGCAAGTACTTTCTATTATTACTTTTACTGAGCTACTGCACTGCAAATTAACTGGGATATATGACCGTGTTTATTAGTGTTTCTAAGTGTTCCGACACTGTAACTAACTGCTGGTATTTAATGACAGTGTATTAAACGTACAATCAAAGTTTTTGAAACCATCATGGGGGTAGATGCATCATGCAAGATTTCTTTCAAACTATCAGCTATTAAAAAAAATTATATAAGCTTCCATAAGACTTCACTTGCCTCTACTGACTTTGACTTGAGAAGTATGCCAAGAGCCGAAGCAGTGGCATCCATTTTCTCACTCCTCTGTTTTAGAAGTACTGATCCCGCTATGGCTACACTTGAGAACCATGAATACTCTTTAGTCCTTTTGTTCACTGCCGAAGTCATCAAGAACGAGAAGAACAGTGGTGCTCTCTGTCTCCACTCGTTGCATAGAAGTTGGAAGACGAGCTTGGCCAGATCCTCTTTGCTTGACTTTCTCAAAAGCGAAGGATTATTTCTCAAACATAATGACTCTACCTCTTTTGACAGGGTTTTCAACGTATTTTCAATGATGTGATTCTTGATCATTCATTGATGTGATTTTTCATCACCGCATTTGCGATTTGTGAAGGAACCCCATGCGCTAAAACCTTTCCAATGGCCTGATAACTTCCACTCAGGGTTTTGTTCAAAGTTTTACTTGGGTACTGGATGGTCAGTACAGTCTTTGTAGCTTCACTTGATTTATCACGAGGATTGGAAGAACCTTTTAACGCAACTGGAGTCGAGGTAAACATCGGCAAAGGCGAAGGTGTTGCTGTCAAAATTTGACCAGGGAAAGCTTGCAGCACAAGTCCATAAGGATGACTGCGAATTGGAGATACACCTATAGGCTGGCTAGTCGCAGTAAAATTGGCTGAAGCATGACAAGAAGTAGAAGTGGTAGCGATGGGAAATAAACGTTTCGAGGATTTCCCACGGCACGAGGCTGGGGATTCTCCACTGTCGTCCTCAACGCGAAGTAAGCGCTTCACTCTCGGATGTTCACGATCTTTGTAGATTTGTTTTAGTTCAATTTTCAGCTCTTCAAGGTGATCAGAGGCCTTTTTGAACTTGATAAGTCGCCTATAGCATGCTTTACAAACTGCCAATTCGCTGGTCGCTGAATAGCAGCTCACATCAACATCCAGGCAGGAACTTACTATGTCTGGAAAATCGAAAGAGCTTTTACCAAATATATAGATTTTTTCTTTTTTTGGAATTTCCGTGGAACAAATGAAGCAACGATCGCTTTGCAACACTTTCTTTGGCGTATCCCCCATTGAAAAAACTGCGATCTTTTTAGAATGTGAGCATTTCTTGAGAACTTGAGAATTTGAGAACGCGGGAAAAACCACGTTGTTTACGATATTCTGTGATTTGATTGGTCGCATACTAAACAATGTCAGCAATCTGATTGGCGCAAAGACTACAAAGGGAAAGGAATGTTGTTTGAATGTGAGCAGCCGTTTGTGGGGAGGAGCGTTGCGTGACGATCATACTAAAAACGGCTGCGAGGGAGACTAGTTGAACCCGCACCTGTGCAGAATGTTGAAACAGTGGGAGCACCGCCCAGAGAGAGCTTGAGTGAAGAAGAACCAGTCAGAAGAACATATGAAGATGCATTTATGGAAGAAGTCCGAAACTTAGGACCAGTGAGGCAGCAAAGAATGCCTAGCAGATTCCAAGATTATGATTGCCTATTTGTTGACTCAGAAGTTGACGATCCAGGCACAGTTCATGAAGCATTGAATGGTAAACATTCTGACCAGTGGAAAGAAGCCATGAAGTCTGAATACTCATCTTTAATAAAGAATGATACATGGGAACTAGTACCTTCACCTGAAGGAAAGAACATTGTTGGATCTCGCTGGGTCTTGAAAGTCAAGCATGATGAAGATGGTTCCACAGATAGTTTTAAGGCCAGCTAGACTTGTTGCGCAAGGTTATTCCCAAGTCAGAGGTGTAGATTATGAAGAAGTATTTTCACCAGTGGCTCGTTATACATCTGTGAGATCGTTACTTGCCCTAGCTAACGCACAAGATTTGGAGATTCACCAAATGGATGTAAAAACTGCCTTTTTGAACGGTTCATTGGACTGTAAAATCTACATGTCACAACCAGAAGGATTTGTTGATCCTGACAGACCAAATCATGTTTGCAAACTGAAGAAGAGCATTTATGGACTTAAACAGTCAGCTCGTTGTTGGAACACTACTCTGGATGAGTATTTGAAATCAGTTGGCTACTGCAAAAGCAAGGCTGATGAATGTATTTATGTAAAGTCTGTGAAGGAAGCTAATGGTCACATCAGCTTCATGATACTTGGTGTGTATGTCGATGACATAATTCCAGTTTCAAACGACCCTGCAATGCTGAAAGCAGAGAAAGCTGCATTATGTGAAAGATTTGAGATGATTGATCAGGGAGAGATTCATTATCTTCTTGGTTTGTCAATCAAGCGAGACAGAGAGTCGAGAACATTAACAATAAGTCAATCCAACTACACAGAGAAAGTGCTAAGGAAGTTTGGAATGGAAAACTGCAAACCTGTCTCTACTCCACTTGAGCCTGGAAGAAAGTTTCAGCAGTTATCTTCAAGTGATGAGCACTTTGACATTCAGACCTATCAACAGGCAATTGGATGTTTGACCTACATGTCAACAGCAACCAGACCGGATATCGCTGCAGCAGTTGGAGTCTTGTCTCAGTATATGTCAAAGCCCAGCAAAGACCACTGGATGGGTGTGAAACGTGTTCTACGATACCTCAAAGGAACTTTGAATTATGGCCTGAAATTCTCTGTTCATGGAGAGCAAACAGAATTAAATGGCTACAGTGATGCGGATTGGGCAGGAGATGTTGACACTCGTAGATCAACATCAGGCTATGTATTTCAGTTTGGAAATGGTACCATCAGTTGGTCCAGCAGGAAACAACCCACAGTTGCTAAGTCCTCGACTGAAGCGGAGTATGTTGCTTTGAGTTCAGCTACTCAAGAAGATATATGGCTACGTCGTCTAATGAAAGACTTTGGAAAACAGACAGATGCCCCAACTACCATCTATGAAGACAGCCAAGGAACCATTGAGCTGGCAAAGAATGCCAAATACCCCAGCCGAACTAAGCACATTGACATTTGTCACCATTTTGTTCGAGAAAGAGTTGTTTCCGATGAAAATAGAGTGATTTATTGTCGTACTGAGGACATGGTAGCAGACATTATGACAAAGGGACTACCAAAACCTACTTTTGAGAAACTGAGAGATTTATAGCATGCATGATGTTGTGTGAGGATGATTATTTAGCTCTATGATTCTAGACAAAGTATTATTTTTGCTGAACAGCATAATCGTCAAGTGGGAGTGTTAGAATTATGATAATTTATGAACGTTTCTCATTGGCTAATTCTTGACACATGGTTTTTGATATATTAGTACTGTTCTGTTCTTTTCTCGCGCTCGTCCTTGTGAACTGTGACACAACGTATGTTAAAGAATAAATGTCCAAAGAGTGCCGATGAGTTTGAATCTCTCTAACAAAGTTATGTCATGTAAAATAAAGAAGAGTAACGAACTGATATTCTTTAAGAAGGTAGCTTGTGATCTTGGCCATGTAAACAGCACCAGGGGCCACCGGGCTCTGCTAGAGCACAGCCCCGAAGTCTCAATGGTTGCTTGTAACCGACACAGACTCTCTTGTGAGAAAGTAGCTTTACATGACACAGGGCTTCCAGAATTATGCTCGGATGCGAAACTGCATAATTTGGCTCTGAGCGCATAATTCGCAAAACTCTGAAAAAACGCCTAATAGCGCATAATTTTTAAAAATTCTAAGAAATCTATTGATAAGCTATGTTTTTTTCATACCTTGAGAGATGCATAGACATTTTTTTCCCGTAAATATAGTACATTTTCGCACCAAATAGCCACCGCTTCGTCGCAAAAAGCGTTCACAAATATCGCAAATCAGCAAGGCATTCCAGGCGCTCTATGCTGCTGGCTGTTGGGGCCTGTGCTCTAGTTTTTCATATAACACGCACCGTGATTGGAAGAAATATAACCAATCACAGCTTGGAAAAGAACAAAAAGCGCCTGCTTTGATTCATTTGACAGCAAAACAACTTTCTTTCCCGTGTATTCGCTTTGAAAATGGATAAGTTTGTTTTAAAAGTAAAACCAAAGAAAAAGCCATGTAGCATATTATGCCATGAGTGGAAAAGGCGTGCGCTGCTGCGAACATATCGCTAAACAAATCAGAAAATCCTACAATGCATGAATTTCTTCTTTCCCATGTAGTCAATGGTGGCACGATCCCTAACGGCACACAGCTTTAGGACCTCTTATTAGATTTTTATTAGATGTTCATGCCTGATTTGCAAGCTTAAGAAATTAAAACATTAAGAATTTGTCCTTAAAAATATTGTGCAATATTGCGCAATTCGCATAATTCGCACAT
The DNA here is from genome assembly GCA_022179025.1 of Porites australiensis. Taxonomy (NCBI): domain Eukaryota; kingdom Metazoa; phylum Cnidaria; class Anthozoa; order Scleractinia; family Poritidae; genus Porites; species Porites australiensis. The sequence goes on along the minus strand of BOPM01000841.1, from coordinate 90,017 downwards.
AATTCTGGATTTTTAGCGCATAATTCGCCAAAAAATAGCGCATAATTTGCTAAAAGAAAACGCATAATTCCGGAAGCCCTGATGACACACTCATAATGTAATCTTTGGTAGCCTTCGGAAATCTACTAAAATATCTGAACTGCCGTAAAATGGTCAAAAACTCCTTGATATACCAGGGTGCAAAGAAAGTCAATTTTAATTGGGAAATTAAACGAGACTTACCTGTAAGTTGAAGTTTGATTGAGATTCTATCACATGACAACAGAAGGCGAGAGATCACATGAGATAGCACAGCGCTTGCGCAAGTCATTCTTAAAAGACACGTACTGGGCGCGTCAACCTAGTATCAAATGGCATACCCGAAAGTACAGCCAAACAGGGTGGTTATGATAGCGGAGGGCATGTGATCTCTCGCCTTCTGTTGTCATGTGATAGAATCTCAATCAAACTTCAACTTACAGATAAGTCTCGTTTAATTTCCCAATTCTATCACATGACCAGAAGGCGGAGATCCCATGAGACTTCAAAGGGTTGATGCGCCCATGCGATAGGCCCAACAAGAGGTACAGATAACCCAAGGCCATATGCAAAGTAGCCTCTGGCAGAAGCAACCCCAATGATAAACACAATATAATACAACAGTGTTTTTTTTTTCCATATATAAACTTGCTAGTTTGCTAATCCCGACCAGATCCAAAATAGACATGACGAAAGGACTAGTGTGGGCTAGCGCCCAGAACAGCAGAGGCCACACTGTTTTCTTGAACAACAGGCTTATTGTAATATTTATGAAAAGTCTCTGCGGATTTCCAGCCAGCCCTGGCCATGATCTCGTGAACAGGGACATCTTTGGCACTGGCTTTTGAAACAGAGGCCGACCTAGTGCTATGGGCGGAGAACACTTTGGTATCCACCCCACAAAGGTGGAGGGTTT
>BOPM01000841.1:64132-76434 GCA_022179025.1 Porites australiensis | reverse complement strand
AATGTCTCTAGTCTCACTCAATCTTTACTGTTTGCTGATGACACAAGTATCTTTTGTTCCCATAAAGATGCCAACCACCTCGTTTCTATTGTTAACAATGAACTTGCAAAAATAATTATTTGGCTTAAAGTGAATAAGTTATCTCTAAATCTGACTAAAACAAATTTTATGATTTTTCATCCAAGGCAAAAGAAAGTCAATGTTAATGTCCCTCTTACTCTGGAAAATACCGTGATCAAGCAAGTCACGGAGACAAAATTTTTAGGTGTTCTCATTGATCATCATCTCTCTTGGAAACCACATATTGATTTTGTCTCCAAAAAAATTTCGAAAAGTGTGGGAATTATTGCAAAAGCCCGCTTTTACCTATCATCCCAAACTTTGATGACCTTGTATTACTCCCTTGTATATCCTTTCTTAACATACTGTAATGTCGCCTGGTCCTCCACCTACTGTTCCAACCTAAACTGTATTTACCTTTTGCAAAAGCGTCTAGTGCGACTCATAACAAAAGCTCACTATCTAGCAAATACCGCCCCTTTATTTAGCCAGCTTAAAGTCCTTGACATATTTAGTATTAATTCATTTTCTGTCACTACCTTTATGTATTCTTATCACCATAATCTTTTGCCTAATAGCTTTCATGACTTGTTCTTAAGTAGTAATCAAGTCCATCAATACGAAACTCGACTAGCCTCTCAGTATAGACCTCATTTTTGTAGAACAAATATAAAGCAATTCAGTATCCTTTACCGAGGACCTAAAATCTGGAATTCGTTGCCTGTTTCACTAATTAGCTCTCCTTCTATATCTTTTTTTAAAAAAAATTTAAAGAATTATCTCACTGATAGCCAATCTGTCGTTTAATTTTCTGATCTTGCTCACTCTGCACTCAGCCATGAACTTATAGTTCACTAGATAGTTGAAGGAAGCCTATTAATATAAGCTTCAAGCTTTGTTAGGATTCCTTGTCACATTAATTTTATAGTTTAATTAACACCTTTTGTTCATGTTGTGTAAGGTTTTGTGAGTGACTAAATAAATAAATAAAAATAAATAAATAAATAAATAAGGTCTACCAGGAAGAAAATTATACATTTTTTCTGGAGACTGACTTTTCATGGAAGGCACTAGCTGTCACTAAATTCTCAACAACATCAAAGCTCTCAAAGACTCTGCACAATTTTATGATTAGTGTAGCGAAAGCAGCAAACGCTTAATAAGGCCAAACTCATCTTTAATGGCTGCCTCAAAGCTACTACAAAAGCACCTGTTTTTTAGGTCATGTGGCTTACAACCACAGGCCTACCATGACACCCTTCCTTCTTTCTTTTTTAAGAAAATGAAATGAAAATTAAAAAAAATTAATTGATTGCACATTGGGTACTTAATAGTGAAAGCCCAACAACATCAGCCAAAGAGCACTAAAAGCAGAACATTTTGAACAAACAAAGTCAACTGTTTCAAAAGACAAAGTGTTCATTGTCTAAGCAAGAAAAAGAAAGAGAAAAACCCAATTTTTTTCACTGTCTCTGGGAGTATCCTCTGTTTCTGCAGAGGATACTCCTATCTTTTGCCTACACTTTATACATGTAGGATCACACATCTGCTAGTTCTTCTATTTCTGCTTTGAACCATGTCTGGCTCTTGTCACGGGGAAGTGGTATTACTCTGACTGTCTCGCCTTTCACCAATGGTGAGAGCTCCTTGAAGGTGGGTTCAGATATGTCACCCAAACATACGCTGAGCTGGCAAGGTGCTCATATCAGCCCCTCCATTGGGGTGTTTCTCCAGCTTAGTAGAGAAAGAAAATTATTGGCTCCTGATGCTAGTTGGCTTTCTTGATTAAGCTCTTTGCAGTCTTGACTGCGTTTTCTACTTGTCCATTGCTTTGGGGGTAGCCCGGTGAGCTGGTTACATGCTCAGTCCCAGATGATCACAAAAAGTTCTCAAATTCTGCAGAGTTAAAGGGTGGTTCATTGCCACTTAGCAATTCATTAGGTGTTCCATGTGTGACAAAATGTGTCTTAACTTTCTTTATGATGACAGTTACTGTTTTGCTGTGTAACTGATCCACTGCGAAGTACCCAGAGTAGTAGTTTACTGTGCAGAGACAATTCTTGTCACCAAGTGTGAAGGTGTCAGTGGCAACTTTCTCTCAGGGCCTTGATGTGGGCTTATGACAGATGAGTGGTTCTTTGGTCTGGTTACTCTGAAGTGACATACAGACTTTGCATCTCTGGATGTAGTCAGTGATTTTGGCATTCACGCCTGGCCAGTATACCGTCTCCCGTGCTCTGCATAAACAGCCTTTCGACCCAATGTGGGAGTCGTGTAGCTTCTGCTTGATCTTTTGTCTCAGGGTCTGCGGTATGATCCATCGCTCAAAGTACCGTATTTCCTCGAATAATAGCCGTCCCTCGATTAATTGCCTCCCTCGAATAATCACCCCCCCCCCTTTTGACGGAAATACTTAAAATAATCGCCTCCCTCAAGTAATCGCCTGTCCCCCGCCCCTCTCACCATCTTCTCTTCCTTTTATCCCCTCCCTGTCAAGTTGAAGTGCAATGAGATTCAGCAAAACTGATCAGTGACGATTCAAGCTCTGAAAATTAGTCAAGGAACTAAATTTGGAACACTTAAAAAGCCCATGATCAGTTTATTTGACGTGATTATTTTTTGATTTAATGGGAAAATAAAACAAAATATTTAGGGCACGACTTCCAGTGAACAATATTTGAAATACACTGGCACAATCGCCTCCCTCAAATTATCGCCTTTCCTCGAATAATCGTCCCCTTTTTGTGCGAAAAAAGAAATAATCGTCCCCAGCTATTATTTGAGGAAACACGGTACCGGTGAATGGCTGCTGGTTGTTCATCCATTGTATCTAGGAAGCCATCCAAGATTGCTTTCTTTACCAAACTGTACAATTGGATCACAAGCCATCTCTCTCTGAAGTTCCTTAAGGTGGTGGTCTGGAACAGGAAGGAATGAGCGGCGTGGATGCACTCCACCTCTGATTCTGTGGCTGATCGCTCATAGTCCTCTGAATAAACTCTTGACAGGGTATCAGCTAGCAGCATCTCCTTGCCAGGCTTGTAGCGTATTTCACAGTCAAATTGTTGAAGCCGCAACAGTGGGTGTGGTAGTCTCTTGAAAACTGATGCCAGAGGCTTCCACGAAATGGAGACTAATAGTTTGTGATCTGTCCAGAGGATGACCTTCCGAACATACACAATCATGGTGGTGGTTGTGATCCATGCCGAAGACCTGAGCCAGCAATTCCTTTCAAATCTGTGAGTACTTCCGTTCTGCCAGTGTGGGTGCTCTGCTTGCAAATGTCACAGGTTGGCCTAGCTGCATCAGTACAAAGCCAAGTCCATCTTTAGGTGCATCTCCTTAGCCTTCGGTTGGGTCACTCTCACTAAAGAACTTGAGTACTGGCACTTTAGAGACAGCATCTTTAATCTTCTCAAAGGCATCTTCCTGTTCGTAAGTCCAATTCCATTTAGCTTTCTTGTGTGTTAGATGGCGCAGTGGCTCATACAGTTCTGATAGGTCTTGTAGGAACTTAATTATTGCTTCCGAGTTTTTTAGGATCTGCTTTAAGCCCATTCCTTGTCATTACATGCCCGATAAATGACACTTCACTGCACTTTAAATGGAACTTCTCCTTTTTCAGCTTGATATTTGTTGCTCTGCAACGATCGAGGAGGTTCCTCAGATTTTGGTCATGGTCAAGATCAGCCTTTTATCAGTGTCCCCCTGCCCAATGATGAGTAGAAGCACCTAATGAAATTAATGTGTGGACAGCAAGTTCTACTAACGTCTTCTAGTCCTGCTACAAGTGCTAGGTCGTCTGCAAATCCAAGCCTGGTAAGATCTTGCATAGGTTGTCTTCCTGCTCTGACTAGGTTGATTCGGTAGACCTCACTTATTTAGGCTGTCGAGGAACACATGCAAAAAGTAGTTGAGCACAATAATGAAATAACTGGAGCAAGGTTGTAACCTTAGTACCCTGCTGTATCATCAAAGAATGTGGTTTCTTCTCAGGACCAATTGAGTAGTCTCAGTTTCCTCATATAGTGACTTTAACTCAGCAGCAATTGGTTAAAGTTGAAGTGGAAGTGTGTCAGACATTGCTTATCTGATTACGTGTTCAAGACTTTCCTGCCTACGTTTTCTACCTCACCTTACCAATAAACCTCGTTATTATAGACTTGATCTTATTTTGCAAGAAAACATATTCCAGTTTAGCGAACAATTTAACCCTTGGCAGGACTAAATGGCAGAAAAGTGACCATTTCTTTTTTTATCTTGTGTTCTCTCAATGGAACTCAAGTTCAGATGAATTTGATAGGCAAATAAGGTTTCTTGATAGGCAAATAAGTTCTGCTCTATTATATTGAATTCACAGCTGCTATGTTATATTGTACATACTGCAAGAGTAGTGTAGGATATTACAAGAGGCAATACCTTACAGGAAGTTCTTTTTATAGGTCTTTGCTTGGAGAGAATTTGATGTTTTTGGATCCCTAGTCGATTATGGGAGGTGGTCACTTACAATGTACAAGAGTTGGTTTCACATGGAACTTATCATTAACAGTTATGTTATGGGGAAGGGAGGTGAGAAGCTGGGTATTTTGATTTTGTCAAACACAAAATGCAGGTTCCATGTTTACTACATTTAGGGGTGGGTCCAGAGGTGGGAATTTTCAGCCATGGGTGGATAAGTCACTTTTGTATTCCATTCTCAAATGCTTCAGCCCACCAACCCCATACTTAATACCTGCCAAATGAAGTATCAACAGGTCTTAATGTTGATCCATTATCTTTGCAGATTTTGTACCTAAAGATGCTCTATTCAGAAGGGAGGTCAGGTTTTCCATGGACAGAACCCTGTCACAGAACAATATTTTCACAAATAATTAAGGAACTAGAAAAGGAAAACAATTGCGTGGTGATGTAGTATTGATATTAACTTTAGGAAAGAGAGGATAAGGGTAGGGATCAAATCATAAAGATCTGCAAATGTTTAGTGCTTGTAGACGATGGTAGGCAGTCAAAAGGAAAATTGTATCTTCACTTAAATGTTGGGTTCCTTATAAGAGTCAGGTAATTTTCAAAGATACACCTTAACTTTTTAACCAGCTTTTATTAAATTGCTCCAAATTCAAGATGGCATTTTTCCTGAAAAATAAATTTATGGGCCTGATTCCTCAAATTTCTGTCATTCATCGTTCATTATTAAATCAAGTGTCAAAAAATTAACAAACTTAAGGGAAGAATTCAGACGGCTGGCATATTTGCTCTCATAGCCTCTAATCCTGGGAGAGATTTCACATGAAATGGTACTAATTGGGAAGTCAAATGCTAGGTGCTTTCCTTTTTTATTTGCTAGCAATTTTGACTTTTTTTGAGACATTTTCCTGATATTTCACTCTGAAATTTGTATCGTACCCATAAATGTCAACCATAAAAAATATTCCTATTTATGGTTTATCATAGCGTCTAGGATACAAAGGATATTGCAGTGTTATAGAATGATTTATGATAGCTCCCACATGGAAACCTGGACTTAAGTGAGGTTTTAAGTTCTTACCTTAATTTCATTCAATAGGAATGTTACCCAAGCCCAAGTAAATAAATAAGTAGGTTTAAGGTTACCCAGTGGTTCCAGGGTTGTCGCTAAGATTTCAAGTTGCCGGTTAAATACCACAAGTACGCGGGGATCAAGCGGCTAGGGATTTCTTTTGATTCTATTTTTTTTTTCTTCAGTGCATGGTGTAGAGCAACTAAATTAATGTGCCAAATTAAGTGCTCATTAGTATGGTCCGATTGTATTTTATAAATTGGTATTTTTTGTTTAACGTCTCTTCGGCAGTTGTGCATGTGTTGCTATTATTTCTACGTATCCCCATCACCAAGGCTGGTGAAATCACCTACCAAACATAATGTATTACCTTACTGGATTTTTTTTTTTCAGCCATAAACTTAAAATTTAAAAGAGAATAGCATTCTTTGAATAAAAATATCTTGACCTTTTCCTGAATCAGTTGTCCTCCTCTCATACTTACAGAATCTGAATGTTTGCTTAAAGTATAGATGCCAACCTGTGTGGAATGTTATCCCTGTTGCACTTCCTTTTCTCTCAGGATATCAAGACATGCATGAGAAAGGAACGTTTTTATATTAAGCCTAAGGAAGGGTTAAAAGCATGAAGTTTTTTCGCTGATGTATAGACTGACCCAGAGCCACTTTTGTAAGGGTTAACTAGTTATTTTTATATTCATCTATAACTGTGGGTTTGGCAGTGCCTGTGGTGGATGGCAATGGTATTATAACGAGTTCATCCACCCTTAAATAGGTCCCCCTGCTTGACCACAGGCTGTGGGTTGGTGGGGAAGCTAGGGTGGCACTGACTTTATAGGCCCCATTTATATGAAGAAAAATTGTCCCGGGAAAAAGGGTCTCTCTTCCTTTACCGATCAATTTTATGAGAATAAAACTGACCCCTTTGCCCAAGCTAACAGCGCGCGCGCATGCTCTGATTGTTTAAAACAGCGATCGCGCTAGCCTGCGAAAACAGCCGTTTCTCGCGAAACGAAAAAATAGCGCATTATCCCTTTTAGCGTTTTCACTTTTCTATTGTTTACGAAAAGGGCAAATTTGGCAAGAATTTATAAAATATCTATAATCCTAACCCTAATTGAAACAGGATGAAAAAAGAGGCATGCCGATAATTGTGGGTCTTACGAAAATGACATATTTTGCGAAATTCGCGAATTTGGTAAGGATTCATCAAAGGTCTGGCAAAAAAATTAATGAGACAAAAAAAAAAGGCCTATTGGCAGCTGGCAATTTTCACGAAAATGGCAAATTGGAGAAAATGGCAAGAATCCGTCAAAGGTTTTGCAAAACCTCAAATGAGGTGACAAAGAGGGAAATCTTGACAAACGGCGATCATTAGAAAATGGCAAATGTTGGGCGAAAAAGGGAAATTTCGGCCAAAATGGCGAGTATGCTAAAAAGTCATCGAAGCTTCTGCCAAATATTCAAATAAGATGACAAAAAGTGGCATCTTGACCAATGGCGATTTTACGAAAATTACAAATTTGGCAATAATTTATAGGTTTGGCAAAAATTAAAACAAGATGACAAAAGAGGCATCTCGATAATTGTGGGTCTTACGAAAATGACAAATTTTGCGAAATTGGCGAATTTGGATTCATCAATGGTCTGACAAAAATTTTAAATGAGACCACAAAAGAAGCACTGTTGGTTTGCAACCATGAGACAAGGCGGCAATGTTGGGGATCAGTACAATATAATTTTTCTCGAATAATTAACATGAAAATAGAGTCTGGTTCACAGAGGAGACACATGCTTTTGTTCTTGACCACCAACATAGCCGCTGTGACGTTAAGTGCAACCCAGCAATATTGACAGCTGGCGATTTCACGAAATTGGCAAATTGAAAAAATGGGGGATTGGGCAAGAATCCATCAAAGGTTTAGCAAAAACTCAAATGAGGTGACAAAGAGGGGAAGCTTGACAAATGGCGATTATAAGAAAATGGCAAATTTAGGCGAAAACGTCAAATTTCGGAAAAATAGAGAGTTCAAGAGTTTGGCCAAATGCAAATGAGATGACAAAAAGGGGCATATTGACAAATGACAAACTTGGCAAATATTTATAAAAGTTTGGCAAAAATGTAAGCAGGATGACAAAAGAGGGATGTTGATAATTGTAGGTTTTACGAAAATGACAAATTTTGCGAAATTGGCGAATTTGGCAAAGGATTCATTCCATGTAAAGGACTGAAAAAAAATTTAAATGAGAAAACAAAAGAGGCATGTTGACAGTTGGCGATTTTCGCGATAATGACAAATTTAAGAAAACGGGGAATTAGGCAAGAATCCATCAAAGGTTTGGCAAAACCTCAACTGAAGTGACAAAGAGGGGAATCTTGACAAATGGCGATCATAATAACAAAGTGGCAAATTTAGGAGAAAAAGGCAAATTTCGGCAAAAGTGGCGAGTGTGCCAAAAATTCATCTAGGTTTTGGTCAAATATTCAAATGAGATAACAAAAAAGGGGCATCTTGACAAATGGCGATTTTACGAAAATGACAAATTTGGAAAAAATTTATATTTAAGGGTTGGAGAAAATTAGAACAAGATGACAAAAGAGGCATGTCGATAATTGTGGGCTTAACGAAAATAACATATTTTGCGAAAGCGGCTAATTTGGCAAGGATTGAGACAATGAGACAACAAAACAGTCATATTGACAATTGGCGATTTTCACAAACATGGCAAATCTGAGAAAATGGGGAATTGAGCAAGAATCCACCCACGATCTGGTAAAACCTCAAATGAGGTGACAAAGAGGGGAAGATTGACAAAAGGCAATTTTCGACAAATATGGTGGGTGTGCCAAAAATGCATCAAGGGTTTGGCCAAATATTCAAATGAGATGACAAAAAGGGGCATGTTGATAGTTGGCGATTGTTAGGACAATGACAAATTTTGCAAAGATGGCGAATTTGGCAAGAAGTTATCAAAGGTTTGACAAAAACTTACAAAGAGATGACAAAAAGTGGCATCTTGAGAAATGGCGATTATAACAAACATGGCAAATTGGGCAACAAGGTTTGTCAAATTCAAATGAGATGATAAACGAGGCATGTCGATAATTGTGAGTTTTACGAAAATGACAAATTTGGCAAGAATTTATAAAATGTTTGGTAAAACTTTAAACAATATGACGAAACAGGCATGTCGATAATTGTGAGTTTTACGAAAATGACAAATTTGGCAAGAATTTATAAAATGTTTGGTAAAACTTTAAACAATATGACGAAACAGGCATGTCGATAATTGTGGATTTTACGAAAATGACAGATGTTGCAAAATTCGCGAATTTGGCAAGGATTCACCAAAGGTCCGGGAAAATTGCCTGTTGATAATTAGCGAGAACAGCAACTTTGGCGAAAACGGCCAATTTGGCAAGAATTTATCAAAGGTTTGGCAAAAGTTAAAACAAGATGACAAAAGAAGGATTTCGTTAGTTGTGGGTTTCTACGAAAATGCCATTTTTTGTGAAATCAACAAATTTCTGGAAAAATCTATCACAGATTTGGCAAAATTTAAATGAGACGACAAAAACGGGCCGCTTGTACAAACAGTGATTATGAGAAAATGGCAAATTCAGGCGATAAAGGCAGATTTTGGTAAAAATGGTGAGTATGCCAAAGATTCATCAAGGGTTTGGCCAAATATTCAAATGAGATGACAAAAAGTGGCATGTTGACCGTTGGCGATTTTTACAAGAATGACAAATTTGGTGAAAATAGCGACTTTGGCAAGAAGTAATGAATAGCTTGCCAAATGACATGACGAAAAATGGTCTGTTAGTAATTAGAGATTTTTACGAGGATAGCAAATTTTGGCGAAAATTACAAATTTGGAAGAATACATGAAAGGTTTGAACAAAATTTTAAATGAGATGACAAATAAGGCTACCTTGAAAATTACTGAATTTTCGAAAAAGGCAAAGTTTTGCCAAAAAATGGTGAATTTGACAAAGGCTAATCAAATGTTTGGCAAAAACTCATAAATAAGTTGACAAAAAGAAAGCACTTGAAAAGCTGGGTACCATTTGAGATTGAACCTCGAGTGGTCCCTGATCTAATGGTGCAAAAAATGACAGAGAAATATCTGACTATGGACGTGACATTGTTATCAAGACAAAACAAAGCATTTTTATTGTCGTTGACGAAAATATATCCTCTGACTGAAATACTTCCATCAATGCATCGAGACGGAATTAACTAATCAAGAAAACAGCACTAAAATTTAGCTCGAACAAATGTGGCTATAGAAACGCAAGTAATTCCTGCAGTCATAGGTGCATCAGAAGTAATCAACAAAACGTTTTTAGCTGTTTTTGGCAGTAACCTGTGTACAACCGCTCTCTACCCTCAACAGAAAAACTCGATGGGGGAAAAGATCAGTATTTTTAGCATCATTTTTGATTATGTTTCCCGCGAATTGAAACATCACATATATATAGTATTTTCTTGTTTTCTTTTCTTGCTGATGGGGATTTGCTGCTGGACGAGGTCGCATTTTCACGTCTAGATTGGCTATAATGATTTTGCACATTATAATGTGTCGCACATTTTTGAATAGGAATTCAACAGAAGATTCACGGTTGAAAAGTTGAAAAGTTGAAAAGTTGTTGAAATGTTATAAGGTAGATGCATAGAAAGAAAGGACTACATATATTGTGATCGCCAAAATTATATTTGTCAAAAAGTCGATAAGATGGCTTCTATAGAGTCCGCAGAATAGACAGTATAATAATGGGGTAGGGGTTCTGAGAGGCCAGCGGCATATACCAAGCAAAAATTTCAGTTTGGCAGTCAGGATTCAGTGAATGACACTAGCCAAAAAAGTAGAGACTTCCAAGTTATGATTTACAGGACATTCATCCACCTAGCTGTTTACTTTTGAACATCAATGGCATGGCAGTGCAAATTAAACCTTCTGTGATTTAAAACAGGGAGATTTGCTGATCAACCTCATCTACACTCAATGAAAGTACTTCACCCATGGTATAACCACCCTTTTCGGTGCGTCCAATTGTATGGACCAATAAGAACTGTCCTTCTTTTAAAGATAAAGGCATATTTTAAAATAACATATGCGGTTCAAAAGATGGCCCTTGTTGCTGAAGTCTTAGTTAGTTTGCGACATTTCAAACTATGGTGATGTTTCGATACCACTCTTTGCGTTATTGCAAAATGCAGCGTTTAACTCTTCTGTTCTCAGCTCACAAATCGCGCCCACTCAATTTACCTGACCGGCGTCGGAGGTCATTCTTGACAAAAGTAGGTGCACTTTACTGGGGCCAAGGTTTGCGCTAACGCATAAAGTGGGTCTGACAATTATGACGTATTTTGCGTTAACTCAATCTGTGTTCTATGTTTTAAAACCAAGGTTTGCGCCAAGAAATATATCGCAAATCATGGCGAACTTAAAGAGTCACATTTTGAGATAAGTCATTCCAAGCCTTCCAATAACCAGGAGCACCCAACGACTGTGTCCTCCTAAATACATTGAAAACACTTTTAGGCTACCCAGAGAACTTTTAGATCTACAAGGGCTTCAGTATTACTTTCCCGAAAATTTTAGAGGCAATTTAATGTATTACGAAAGTGGGAATTTTCTGATTCCTCTCTCCATCACATTTCCGAATCCGAAAATCTAGGTTTCCTTTTTTGTAAGAAAAATAGCCTAACCTGGGCAGTAAAACGGGAAAAATTAAACTTCAGAAAATCGTAGGGAATTTGTTAGATAAGCGTCGAAAATTTTACATAAATGGAACGATCATCTAGAAATTCTCAGTCGTCCTCAAATGATGGAAAATTCCAGGCAATATTTGCTTCTCCGAACATATATTTTACAGAAAACGCTCGCTGGGTGCCCCTGAATAAATTCCGTATTTTGCGACAGCGCGAAATGTGGTTCCCAAAATCGCGGACTTTATACAGGCTTCGCTCCTCAGGCCAGGATTTGAGTTATCGCAAACTGTGGACTTTAAGAAAGGAGTCACATTTTGTGATAACTCAATCTGTGTCCAACCAATCAATCACCGAAAGTCACAGACACCTTTCTAGAAAAACTAGTGAGTTTACAACCGTTTTACAGTCAGCCGTCATCATCATTTTTCCTGCGCTAATGAAGAATATTACACAAACAGCGAACTTAGGCGTTTTATGCTTAAAAGATCGGTCTATGACCGCTAGATTTGCATATCAGAAACGGAGACGATCAGTCATAGGCTGCATATTTTCGTAAGCGTTCGCGTTTTATTCGAGTTCACAATATTCATAGGATGCAGATTTGATTATGATCTGTACAGGGGCGTAGATGGTGAAAAGATCATAGCGATTTGCCTTGTCCTCTCCGACAAGTTTTAGCTAACTTAACTGAATATGGGCTAAAATTAAGCTGATCGATATGTAAATGAGAGCCGGAGAAAAACTGGTCAATGCGCTCTTCATATTTTTAGAACATGTAAAAACGTGAAATTTAACTTTGACGACGCACAGCCAGTCTTGTTTTTTCGAAGGTCTTTTTGTACAATGCCAAAACAGTGTTAAATATATTCTCCTTCGCAGCCTTTCGACCGCCATGTTTACTTGACCTTGCAAGACAAATTTTACTACCGTCCCCGATCCGCCAGAACTGCAAATTTTTGACAATAGAAACCTTCAAATCTCCAAATT
>BOPM01000840.1:121529-139228 GCA_022179025.1 Porites australiensis | reverse complement strand
CATTATGAAATGAAGCAATATTGTTATGTAAATATGCAATATGTATTAAACGAATAAATGTAGTTGTATGAATTAAGTTCTTGCTACAACCATTGAAACGTTCTTGCAGGTGCTGACTTCGTTCCTGGTGTATGATCCATTAAATAAAAGAATTATATAAATTATGCAGATCTAGGAGGGGTATCGGATGAACGCCGAGACGGATAACTTCTTTCCCGTCTCTGACCCTGATTGTGTGCCTTTAGAGAATAGTGCGTTATAAATACTGACTTCCAAACCAGATCTTAGCTGCAGAAATTGTAACAAAGGTTCCTGCATTGCTTATTGTATTGGCACCATTGGTTGGAAGTTGAATATTATTTTTTCCGAACTGCCCTGATTATCCGAATCTTCACTTTTCATACCCAGACGTGGGTTTTCCGAGTGATCTGCTAATGACACTACTTGAAAGAACGCAAAATCTAAACTATAATCTCTATAATTATTATTCAACACCAGCAAAGGTCTCTACAATAATTAAGCTTTTTTTTCTTCTACTGCCGCAATATTGTTATGGTGAACCGAAGTGCCTTTTATCACCTTACTCCTGATCACACCTTTTTGAGTCAATAGTTCGTTTCTCCAACACATGACATGACATGTTTATAGCGAGTGGCAATGTTGTAATCTAACCTAGCCGATTGAAACGTTCGTAACATTGAATTGTAGCCACGGAATTATGTGGTAGGTTAATATCTGGTGTCTGAGGAACTCTGAAGGCTATGATCAGTCACACTATACCGGAAATTCCTTGCACCGACACGAAAATAATACCGGATTTTCCTTTTGTCAGTTCATATAGAAGAACGGTGATTTTCCGGCTATTTCTGTTGGGCCATCCCAATAAAATGTTTCGTTTCCCATCGCCCTCCCCTTCGTGAAGGTGGGTTGGTCGGTCGGGCAAAATAAAAAAGAATGATCACATGGTTGCATATGAAATCTCACGTTTAGTCTGCAAGATAGAATCGGATGGTAAAAGATGTATATTAACAGGACTATCAAATGTCTAAAGAGGTTACAAAAACGAAGTATCGATGATAATTTAAGACAATTGGTGTTAATAAGACAAGATCGTGTGCTTGTAAATTAAAGTACTTGCTTCTTTACAAATGATTTTGGAATTTTTTTTTTTTTTACTTTTCCAAAAAAATGGGTTGCTCGGGCGATGGGAAACGAAGCATTAAATTGGGATGGCCTTAACGAACGAAACTGCGCCGCCGCCGATCTGGAAAAGTGGATCATCACATATCCTATAGGTCTCTGTCATTTCTCGTCGCAGTGTGAACAGTTTTTCAAGTAAAATGAATAGGGGCTGGGAGCCAGTGATATGAAAGTAAATGTTAGGAGAGAGGACTGGGATTTAGTACACCAAACTGGTCTCTCGGCCAACCGGCCGCTTTGGTGCAATGTTCGATATGTGTGGACTACTTGTTCCAATTCTATACGGTTGTCGTTCATACTACCGGATACATTTTCATGTCTACACGAAAATCTATTTCCAGTATAGTGTGGACAGACTAAAAAAGTAAAAGAAGCAATCCGAACTACTAACAACTTAATAGTCAGTTGTAGAGAATGAACCGATTGTTAAGTCCCTACAATTGTTATATTACCAGTGCTATTCAGTATTTTCTCGATGTCTTTCAAATGAAATTAAATATTATTAGGTATCTTATTGTAATAACTCATTAAACAGTTGTGCTCTCCATCTCAGTCCTGTTCCTTGCTTGCCGAGGGAACTCCAATATGAAAATGACGGGGTTGCTCGTCTCTCTTAGACGTAGACATTGCAGTTTTTGGTCTCACTTTGGCCGTGCAAGACAAAAAGCCAATATTTTAAACCATAAATGTATCACTTAATCCCCTGCAAACGGACGTAACCGTGTTGGCCAACAACTCGCAACATTGTTCAACTTTGCCGTTGTTACGTCCGTTTGCGCGTAGCTTTAGGTTGTGCGTAAAGAAATAGGGAGCTTTAGCAACGAGGACGGCAACGGCAGCCAGGACGTCAAAAAAGCAATACGTTTATTACGCAAAACAACAACTTTGCACGTGCATCACGCTTTTTTGTACATTTCTTTACCGTCCTTGCAAGACTACGACGTGAAAATGCCTAATTGCAAGTTTTATGGAGGACGTAAACAAGCGACGACGAATCTCTTTTTCTCTCTCTAAACTTGAGTGCGGTCCTCAAGAAATCAACTCCAGGAAAATTCGCCTACATTTTCCATTTTCAGCAAATTGGAATAAACGCGACAAAGATTGAAAAAACAGGAATTCATTTTAAAACTGATCTTTTCGCTGCCATTGCCGTCGTCGATACTAAAGCTCCCTAATATCTACTATGAAAAGACGTTGTCATAGTTCATAATGAGTTAGAGTGTTCTACTTTTGGCTGTCATTTGTGATCGTAACTGAGGAGACTGGTTATGAATACTGGCAAACAATAAAGATGAAAACAACGTTGTTTAGTTTATGGGTATAGTTTCTTGGTGTTGCAGACGGTGCAACTACAATTATTAATCTACTTATCCGTCGAGCATTCCCCTATGCTTTCATATTAGAGCTTCCCTCTCACCCCCTCCCCCCCCTCCCCCACCCACTATAATAATCTAAAGAAAAAAAGGGTGCTTTGACAAAAATTAAACCATAGAGACCCTACAGAAATTACAGCTTCGTATCAAGAGTACTAGCTTTACTGGTGTTAGTGGCGGATGCCTCGCGGTAACATGGCTGGTTCTGATCCAGTAGTCTGAAATAATAGTAAGGGGTATCTTCTGTCATCATCTCTTCCAGTATCGGTATTAGTTGAACGAATGAGGGTCGTTCATCTGGATCCTCCTTCCAGCAGTCCATCGTCAATTTGTATCTGTTGAAAAAAGAATACATAGTTTAAAATACCACTACACAAAGATATGTCTCCATTGACTTTGAATATTGAAGACACTTATGTTCTATAGGCTCTTTTTAGAATGGGGCAATGTAAAGGAAAGAGGCGCGCTGAAGTTTCCACTCCTTGGAAAAGGCTGCCAATTATAGAAAAAAAAAACTCTTTGAAGTACTATGTAAGTATTTCTTCATCGTGCCTTCCATTCGGAGGTCTTTTATTATTTCTATTCTGACTTACATTTCATCGCTGCAAGTGTTGGGTTTCTCCATCCGATACCCAGATTTAAGTAAACTGCATAGCCTCATAGGGTTTATCCCAGGGTATGGAGTACCCCCTAAAATAACAAAATAAAGATCAATGCTGACTTATCAAAGATTATCAGGCTTTTCCAATTTTTCATTTTGAAATCGCTGGTGATCCCTGCAACCTGATTGGCTTTCAGCGGTGTGATTTATTTACGAGTCACACAATAACATCTGTTCTAAATCGCGTTGTTTATGTTCTAAACCACGTTGCACCGTCGCACCTTGCTTTATATCGGATCACTTCTGTTTCGAATACCAAATGAGATGTAAAAGCCCTTTTGTTTCCGCTTTTCAACAGGCTATTTGATCTTCCCACAGGCAAGTCCTTCCTTATGGTTCTCGATCTAAGGCACGCCTCTTGAACGCTACGTAAGAGCTGCCATCCTTCACTCTATCCAGCATTCCCGCTCGAGGTCTTCCAGGTGGTCTCTTTCCTGGTATTCTTCCCTCAATAATTAATGGGACATAATCACCATGTCGTAGGGTTTGACCAAGCCAGACTCTCTGTCTCTCTGTCTGTTGATAACAGATATGATGGCCCTCTCCGACACGCCTCAATACTTCTTCGTTGCAGACTTTGTCAGACCAAGTTATGTTTAAAACCTTTCTCCAAAGCCACATCCCACAGCTCCTCAGCCTTCGCACGTCCTCTTTCTTTAAGGTCTATCATTCGGCTCCATACAGAAGAGTACCCCAGATGACAGTCTCTATAATTCTCTTCTTCAGGCAAAGGCTAGCGCGCTGAAGGCTTTTGTCAGCAGTTCTTTTTTCTTAGCAAACGCGTTTTCGGGCTATTCTCGATCTAATATATTTTTCACAGGATCCATCCTGTGTAATGAAGCTCCCAAGGTCGTTAAAGTGCGACGATTCTTAACTTAATTGTTTAGCCTCAAGAAAGATCGTGAATTCCTCACCAGGCCTCTTACAGATTTTCTTCACCTTAGTCTTCTTAACATTGATCTTCATATCATATTCCCCCGCGCTTTCCTGCATTTTACCCATCATAAGTTGCAGACCTTTAACTGAATTGGCTAAGGTTGCTTGGTCATCCGCAAAGCACACTGTCTTAATGAGATGACCTCCCACTCGAATACCTTCATTCACACCCCTCAAAGCATCTCTTAGCATGGCTTCAGAATATATGTTAACGAGTATGGGGGATAACGAGATAACTTGTCTAGTGCTATGGCCAGTCACTGCTGGTACTGATTGACCTGATTGAATTCTGCGATTTGAAAATGGCTGTAATAAAGTGATTTTTTCACTTCGTGTCGTGCAATTTTAGTCTGAAATCATACTTCTAGTCTCAAATCGAACTCGCGCGCGAAATCACGCGTATGATTTCAGACCAAACTGCTCTCCACTCAGTTCAATGACCATCATGTATTATCAATTTACTAACCTCCAGGAGGGATTAAAATAACGTAATGTACAAGTTTACCATTACTGAGAATTCAGTTCGCTAAGTGACACGTGATATCAGGTCAAGTTGTGGTTAAGGGTATGACTTATAGGCTGGATTATTATGAGCCTGCGCTCTTCCCCGGTAAAGACGGCTGGGAGAGCGGCTGAAGTTAGCCTATTATTTTTTCTAGCTATTTAGCAATCACGACATTATGTCAGAATGGCCTCTTTTATAAAGCGACTCGATTCTCGCGTGACTGCTATCCTAAAACCGAACAGTAATCTTTTCCCTAACTACTTTCTTGGGGGATTTCTCTCAATTCCCTCGGGTATAGGAAAATGACTAGAGTATTATTCTACCAGCATCAGTATACAACGATTTATGAAACCAGCTTACCCATGGTGGCTAGTTCCCACAAAACAACTCCAAAAGACCATCTGCAATAAAATGAAGCAGATAAAGAAATAGCAAGAATTAAATTTATAGAAATATCAATTTTGTTTATCTCGTCCGATGGAAGGTAATACGGATTGCGGAATCCAGGAAGTTTTTTCTCGGAATCATGGACTTTGGAATCCGGAATCCTGCTAACTATGAAACTCTGGAATCTAGGCCTTTTGAAATCTGGAATACACTGAGTTGGAATCCGGAATCTAGTACTTGGAATGCGGGATCCAGAGAGTGGAATCTAGGATCCAAGATGGTCTCAGATTAACTGTGAAAACAGGTTTTGCCTTCACAAAAGGGGTAAACGGACGGACGGGGAAAACCCTAAAACTCTCTGGGAAAGGCCTTTTCCTGGGGACACTCGCTGGCTGCGGGAAGGCACGGAATCTCTTACGCCTGCTGAATACCCTTGAGACAATGATCACAACAGAACTTGGGTCCAACGTAGAGGTTTAATCCAAGACTATACTGCGGGTAGAGCCAGGAACATAACCAACCAAAATACACCCAAGGTTAGATGCAACGAGGATGTAACTAGGACGTAACCAAGGCGAGGTGGACCTGGATGTAACCGAAGAAGCTCCTACAAAGCACTCGTATTTAAGCCTAAGCTAGCGAAGCGATACAGATTACATCACAATTCAACGAGTCAAATTACAGAGCACAACAATCATTTCTACAAGACTATTGGTGGAAACCTAAGCTTGCTTTGAAACATTAATTACTTTCAAAAGCTACACTGGTGGATAACGGCTTCTTACAGGTTGATCACAGCTTGCAGACTAAATACAATTATGACTTGAAAAATAAGTTTACGCTCAATAAATCAACAGGTTGTTTACGGCTTAAAGAAGTTAAGACTAAAGAATAAATGATTTCTACATTGGCTTTTCACATTTTTATCAGCGAAAGCAAAATAACTGAATAACAATAAATTATCTCTTCACATAACTTTATCGGCTCAAAGTTTATATTTATATATCTTATTTTCAAGTTTAACCTGGAACAGGCTTATCTTTTCCAAATCCTTGAGTATTTCTTACGAGATAGAGTGATAATCGCTATTATAGACAGTGTCATGATCAAAATTGTACTCTTTTTTTTTTTCAGACAGTTCTAAACAGTACATTGCAGGGTCTGTGATATCGAGAACCTCAATGTCACACTGCATCACAGGAAGCCCAAGCTTGGCCTAACTGTGACCTTATTAACATATACTTACACGTCAGTCTTGAAAGTAAAAATGCCGCTCTCCAACGCTTCAGGTGCCATCCATTTCATTGGTAGCTTGTGTACGCTCTTAACTTCGTATATCTCACTCTCATTTGCGCGGCGTAACAAACCAAAATCAGCAATCTTCACCGCTCTGTCCTCACCAAGTAGGATATTACGGGCTGCCAGGTCACGATGAATGAATCCTTTGCTGGCCAAGTATTCCTGGCAGAGGAATAACGAAATTTTTTCTCATATAATTTTTAGTTACCAGATTCCAATATGAAATTAAAATGGAAGCTCGATTTTACGATATGGCAGGGGGATAGCAGTTTAATCGGGATATCGTTGTAAATGAACTCCTAATTTAACGATTTGGCTGAAAAGCAACCAAGTGCAATGAAACATCTGTTCCAGGCTCAAAAATCGCCCGCCACCGCCATTTATTCCTAGATCACGCTTTTATATTTTTGCCGTTGCCTTACGCTTACACGCATGCCTACTATCGAGAGCCTGGAACAGGCTACCGCAAGCAGTGCCTGGCAAACGGTCTGGAAAGCGGGAGGAAGTTATCGTTGGTCTATTCACGAAGAATGGAGGGAGCATTTCCGTCACAGCCGTTGGAAAACGATCTAGAAACAAATTAAGGATTTGGCCAAGAAATCCCCGCGACGTATACTTTTCGGCACAAAAAGCCGTCAAAGTTGAACAAGCTAAGTGAACTAAACTTGAGCCTTGTGCTAACTCGAACCAAACTTCGATTTCCCCTGGATTTTCTTCATACATTTACTCTAATTTTACCCTCCGTAAATCTAACCCTAGCTAACTCGAAACTCACGCTAACTCAAAGTAATTTTTGTTTCCCTTCAGACCACTTCCATACAATTTTACCCTAGATAACTCGAAGGGATGAATATTGGCTGAAAAATGAGGTTTTTAAGTTTTCAACCGCGGAAGAGAGCCCGTTGACACCTGTTGACACTTAATTAAATGCTGTTTTTCAGGGAGACTTAAGGTGAGTGGAATCAAACCCTCCTTGCATGGACTGCCACGCCCAAAAAAGGAAAAAAGCCTATTAGTTCTTAGTATACTGCTGATTTCTATTTCTAAGTCACCCAAAACGGCATGCCTGGTGAACATTATTCATTTAGAGATTAGATTTTTTCGTTAAAAATGTTCATTTATACGAATGAATGTACAGCAATTACTGGATGAGGCAGAGTTATGCGGATCGAGGAGGCTGTTATTTGCGAAACCAAAAAGCCAAATATACAGCTGAGCCACCAGATATATCAAATGAGCTTACAATAGTTAGCAAATACCATCATGGTGGCCGTTTACGAAAAGCAATCCTTTCAGCCATCAGTTCCACTTGCAGACCGTTTATTGTGCTTTCCAAGATCCCGATTACGGGAGTCAAGACTTATCTAGTCCTTGCTGCTCAGTCATCCAGTCCCGAAAACAAATTTAACCATTGCTTTTTCTTTTCTCTACTTCCCTTCGTTTCTTTTCCTCTCCTTTTTGCTTTCTATTTCCTGTTCTGCCGTGAATGTCAGGGGCGTAGCCAGCCCATAGCCCTGTAGGCCCGGGCCTTCAAATTGTTGATTAGATCACTCTACCGCTTGTAATAAATTATGTATTGTTGGGGTGAGCTAAAAAAACATAAGAGCTCAAAGTGTTGGTGAGGTCAGTGCGTACTGGTAATGCGTGCAATTTTCAGGATATGTGGAAATGAAAGTCAGCCAGGCCTACAACTAACTAGTAGAAAAGCTGGCTACATCCCGGTATGTCAGGCTTGTACGATTCAAATGAAATAACTGATAGTTTAGCCTTATTCCGGTCATATGGCTGTATTCATTAGACACCTTTTCAACGAACAGACCTGATTTTTCAATAGGTACCTTCACAACAGCTCCATGTGATTTTTAGGCTTCTCGGGCTATAGAAAATTAAAAAAACTCGTTTTGACCTTTTTTAAAATCAAACGGCTCAATTTCATGTGTGTTGTGTTTCACGAAAAATTCAGCAAGATAGTAGTTAGCGCTACTATGATCTGTTATAATTAACGCAGAAATTTGAATGCTTGAAAAATCTGCCGTCTCATGACCGGATAGCAGACACAGAAAAACTTGTATTAAAGTATTAATACGGGGAAGAGGCAGATTCTTGTGATTTGCAAACGATTACTAAATTGCTCAAAGCATTCTTCAGTCGAAAAAGTTCTTACCATCCCTTTAGCAATCTGCCACGCATAACATAGAACTTCTTTCCCAGAAATGTCTTCTTCATCATCTTCCTTGCCCTCACAGCTGTCTTCTTCTTTCTCGATGGTGATCTTTTCTTCGACGTTTCTTAAAGGCTCAGCAAGAGTGAGCTCTTTTTCTTTGGAGAAATGGGCAATATTGATCGAAGGTAACACCATCACCGACGGAACCGACCCCTTTTGTCCTTCATTTTGTAGAAATGGCGTGTTGACATCGTCACTTTCTTCTCCTTCCTTGTCATCTTCGTCTTCCAGGTTTGAGCAAGGAGGTTCCATCTCAGATTGAGGCGCACCGTTGATTAGAACTCCTCTTTCATCGTCTTCCAGGTCGATTTTAATTTCCTTCGTCTCGCTGCAATGATAACCACCGTCTTTTCCACTTTCTTCATTATTTCTTTCCCTGTTCTCCTCTTTTGGGTTTTCATCCAGGACATCTTTTGTTTGCAGGTTTCTGGACACCAATTTCGGCCTCTCAGGAACAGGAGGTTTAAGCCTTTCAACAACATCACTTTGACGACTCTTTTTCATTGTAAGCTGCAAAAAAATATTGAAATGAATTCCGTCTGATCATGAAACGGTTTTGTCAGCAGAAACAATTTTAACACTATCAGTTAGTTAGCCGAAATATTTTAACCCATTTAAAAGGAATCCATGTGAATTGAAAGATTACTTAACCGACGTTAAACTGAAAATCTAGCCGGGAATACCTTATGGGCCAACTTTCTTTAAATCGTCCATGGAAAATTCAAATGGATTAAACTGTAATAGAAACAAAGCTTTTCTTTCTTTTCTTCTGCTTTGTTACAATTTTCTATGACATTTTAAGATACACAGTCCCAAAAACGCGACGTGCAGTGCTTCTTGATATTTGGTTTGACCTAATGTCACTTGTGACGTCATATCTCGTACAGGGCTTTCGGGACGGACAATCATTATCTCCAGCGAAATATTTTGAAGGGTTTTTGAAAAAGAAACGTTTCTACCACGTCGGTCGGAGGGTAAAAAGCAAAACTCTGGTATTATCGGTTGATTTGAATAACTCATCTTGCCACCATTGAAAGACCGTGGATCGAAAAGCTGACGGGCATTTTGAGTGGAAGCCCTCAAGCTCGAATCGAGGACGGTTTATCAAATGACGAAGCTCAACTATGGTGAATACATGGGAAAATGAGAAAAAAATAAGTAAATTACCGGAATGAAAAGCGTTCGTTGAAGTAAACTATTCTTGTCTAGTTACCATGTTCAAACAATAGCGTAGCTCCACCATTAGTAATCCTGTGATTCATTCTGACCAGAAAAGGTTAATTCCCTCCGTGGGGGTTGGGGTACTTTAAAAAATTTCTAATAGTTGAGACAAGCGAAAACCAATATCCTAAAAAAGGAAAATGAGGCCCAGTTCAAGGGAAAAACAAAACCTAAGAATTAATGGAAACAGATAGGAGGGTCTCAATGGGGTGGTGGCTTTTACGGTTATCGGCTAAAATTTTGGCTATTTTCGGGCTATCGGTTAATTTTTTTCAGTAACGGTTAGCGAAAAAGTTAAAAATTAACTTCTTTTGCTTCAAAAAGTTAAATATTAACTAACCTGTATTTTTTTGTATCT
This sequence comes from Porites australiensis, assembly GCA_022179025.1. NCBI lineage: Eukaryota > Metazoa > Cnidaria > Anthozoa > Scleractinia > Poritidae > Porites > Porites australiensis. Next base: position 129,064 of record BOPM01000840.1, on the reverse strand, counting down.
TTAAATCAAAATAAAGGTCTTCGGATCATCTCGGGAAGAAATAAGCTAATCTTTTGAAAAATTTTAACATTTGATAGATCATACTTTTTATAAAGTATTCCACTTCTAATATTATTTTACACATAGAAATGTCAATAGTCAATTTAAAAATAATCTTTTTGAAAAAGCAAAAGCAGACACGCGAACTCCCAACTCAAGGGCGGGGAGCGACATTCATTATAACAGAAATGGCCGTTTTCACACTAGAGAAGGATTATTCATGTGAGACGGGTTATCCGTTTGATGATTCGCGTCAGATAGGTAATACGTCTTAATTTGGCAATGGAATAGTTTTAATTTTGAGTGAACAATCCGCCTGACTTTTGAAGACAGGATTATCCGTTCCAGATAACCTGTGTACAGCCGCCCCCTCCCCTAAGAGAAAAATCGGACAAGGGGTGTCTGTGGGGAGGGCGCGACTGTACACAGGCTAGTCTTAGACGGATGATCCATTTCTAGCTCTAGTGTGAAAACGGCCAATAACAAAATTCCGGTGTCCAGTGTTTTTAATGATAGCGAAGGGCTGTACAAAACGACTGTCGCATTATTCCGCTGATGCCTTTCGGGTCACGTGGTCCTAGCGAGTTCGCAACCGAAATGCCTTGACGGAGATTGCGTGGGAAGACGCCGTACAGGGACTAGGTATGGCAATATCTACCGTAGCGTCAGAGAAAAGCAGGGAAACGTTGTTTATCGGCAACGTGTTTTACAAACAGTGACATCTCTGCGTGTTGTTTCACTAGGGTTTGGAGGGCACGACCTCCTGAAAATTGCAAATATTAATCCCCAGCAAGAAGCCACACTTTCGCGATGGAAAAATTTAGTTCCCCGAGAGAGCGCCGGAAATGGAGCCTTGGTCTTGGTTAACACCTAAAGGGCGCTTCGCCTAACGTGCGTACGGAGTCACACTAGACGGGAAATAAAAAAAGGAACCATAAGTGAGTTTAGTACCTTCCTTAAAAGTAGCAAATCTGGGAAACACTTTCTTTTACGGTTAACTCTTTTTTACCCTATTTACGGCTAACGGTTAAAATTTTTCAATTTTTACGGCTATCGGCTAAATTTTTGGCCGTTTTACGCCTATCGGTTAACCTCATTGAGACCCACAGATAACGCTCCTAATCAGCTCTAGGGTAAAGTTCAGTTTTAACAGATCTATGATTTGTTTCTCGGGTGTTAGGAATAAAGGTACGTGAATTTTACCTAGTGGAATAACGGTACCCTATCTAAGGATCACATCGGCCAACACTGCGCCAATAAGGACAACAAGGATACCATATTTAAGGATGGAGATCCTTATCCTATCGGGCGCGAGTACCCCCTTGGGAAACGCTCAAAACGTCAAGTTTTTTTTTTTTGACCACTTACCCCTCCCCTAAGACAACATTAACACTTCCTTCTCACTTAGGGCAAAATGTGGCTTTGGAGGGGGATAGGTGGGCAGTTTAAAAAAACCTTAACTGATCCTACAGGGGCGAGCTTGACTTTATGAACTCAGTGTTGAACACAAATTTTTTGTGTATTTACCGACCTTTGTTTTCCGAATACATGAATAGCATCTAAACAGTCTGGCAGTATAAACCGCGTTTGGAAAAATACGAATATCCGGTTGCATTGATACCTACATTTTTAAGTGCACCTCTGTCTTTGAGAACTTAAATTATAGGTAACATGTGCAAATTCTCACATCAAGTTGTGTAGCATCTTATTATTTTTACTGAAGACAAGGGTTTTTAGACGTGTGATGAGATAGAGGATTTTCCTTCTGCCTTAAGAGACCACACAATGTAAGAAAAAGAACATACACACGCAGCAGGATGTTCATTTGAAAATTAAAGTACAGCACAGCATACTAATGACGTCAGAGTGACTAATTTGCAATGTTTGTCTTATATCTGCCATTTTTGTTATTTCCATGACAAAAGTCAGACAAACTTGACATTTTAATGACAAAAAGACAAACAAAATTGAGGAATTTGTTTGTCTGAGTTCGAGTTCTATAAATAATACCTGTGCGCAGCGCTATTGCGAATGGAGAGAAGGTATTTTTTAAACAAAAGGCAAAACAGAGGGCAGCAAATTTTTATTTGATACGGCTTATAAAGTAATGATACCTGTTGCCTTTTGTTTCTGAGCCAGTGAAGAAGATCTCCGTTTGGAACATATTCCATGATTAACATAATGGGAGGTGATTGGATCCAGTAGCCGAGCATGCTCACAATATTACGGTGTGTTCCGACCTCCTTCATCATCTCAATTTCCTGAACTAACTGCCGTTTGTCCTTCTCCGTGGCATTTTCTGAAGAAAGAGAAAGACATTGAAAAAAGTCCAGTAACCGTAACCTACGTAAATGCTACACGATAGTACTAAACAACTAAAACCAGATGTAAAGAAAAAAAGAACTAATTAAAATGAAAGTATATTTAACCTATGAAAATAGAACACAGTCAATAGCTCAGGTCCTAATTTCTACTTGCGAAAAAAAAATCTATTTGTTTAAAAATTGGTTCCCTAAGTTAAGTGACGTAGATAAAACAAAGTCTCAAAGAAAAACCGTTAGTTCTCTTCATCTAGCGATCACCAAGCACGAAGTGTAACATGATGTAATACTGGATGATTTTTTGACTTTTTTAGTCCGGAAACTTGTTTCTTTAAGTATAGACGCCATGTCTTGTGTTCTTTAATTGCTTCCTATTCTCGACCCACGGGCACTCCATCTCCAGTAAACTGCCTTTCCTTGAGTGTACGTTTGTAATCCTTACGCATCTATTCAATTAGCTCACTTTCATTGACTCGATCTGTATTGACAGGGACGTCCCACTATATATGCTTTTGTAGTTGGGTTTCATCAAGAGTTTTCGGCCCACCGTTACCATCATCTTCATTACCATCATCAAGCTCTAAGGCGCTTTACAATAAATGTTTTCAACTTAAGCGACCAGAAAGCAGTACCTCGTAACATTACAAAATAGAAAAGTTGTTAAACAAAACTACGAAATAAAAATAACGCTTAGAAGTTTTTAGAGCTTTAAGATTGTTCTTAGAGGAAGGAATATTCAAACCCATTTTACACTGTATGTGCTCCGGAGAATCATTCCAAAGTTTAGGAACACAAAACGAAAAAGCATGATCGCCCGGTAAAATTTTAGCCTTGATCTGGGTGTCACTAATTAACAAGCTCATGATTGATGACCGTAAACCCCTGACAGGCTTGTAAGTTTGAAACAAATGATGATTATAGCTCGGACATAAATAAAGCTGCAGTAACGTGGTCATATTTACAATCACAAACGATCACATAAAGTTCTCAAGTGACTGAATAACGTATTTCGAAAGATCACATAAGAGAACGACCTATCCACACATTACGAAGGAATGCACTAACATTTTGAATTGGTTTAAAGAGATAATCTGTTATCATGTCACAGTCCTGAGAAGTGATCGTGCAGCCTGCTCTGTTTTGCATTTTTTATATCTGTGTGGTTTTGTTAAAAGGTGCCCGCTCGGTTTTCGCGTGAACACGGGCATCGATTTAAGTGCTGTATACATTTAAATAATGTGACATAATCTCGAGCCTGTCTAAGACCACTTATAACACGACTAACCTTGGAGCACACCTTATCAATGTTCTGATCTCACTGAAGGTTTTTATGTCTACATTAATTGATTCATTGCAAAACGTGAGGTAAATTGCAAACATTCAGGGAGGTCATTAATATAAGCAGGGCTTCTGATATTTCGCGCGGTCGCGGAGCCGCGAAATTCAGGTAAATTCGCGAAATCCAGCGAAATTCACAAAAACACGCAAAATACTGCGAAATTCGTCAGAAATCTTATCAAATACATGTCTGTACAGCATTTTTGAAACTTGTATCAGCTATTGGGGCCATTTACTCGCCGTAAACATGTAAATTTATCCTAAAACTTCGTCACTGTAACGTACAAACAACGTCCCGAAAGTACCAGGTGTAGATTATGCTGCGAAAACCTGGGCACTAGCCATAATATTAAAGGCTTTGCCATTGGTTCATTTCTGGAGCGTACTGTTGTTGAAAGATCAAATGATGACCTGTGTCAGAAAAACATTAAAAAGCCTGGTTTGATCAGCGCAAAACCGATCGATTTCTAGCGAAATTTACCCTGAAAATAATCACAAAATCCGCCTTTTTTTTGCCGATTGCTTTTCGGCCAAGTTTGCCCCCAAAATTCCCTCCAAACTCCCGCGAAATCGGCCGATTTTTCCGCGATTTTGTCGCTACAAATCCCGTGAAATTTGACTTTTTTCCCGCGATCTATCAGAAGTCCTGTATAAGTAATATATAATATGAGAAAACAAAAGAAACAAAATTTAAGATCATTAATGGGCCCCTGAGGTACATCACACTGGGCGCTTTCCATTTAGGAAAAAATACTGGAAATTTCGGTGGGAGCAAAAGTGGAATTTCCGACTGGTAAAAAGTTGTTCTATTTGGTCGTAAAGCCCGGTACGTCGCGGTGCCCGACGGCCCAAGAGGTGATTAAGTTCCTGACATCACGATCTTCCCAGTTTGTTAGTTTGTTACATCTCATAGTTTCGGAATAGGGAGAAGGCGACCGACTGGAATCTCAAGAAGAAGCATGTGAAGAAAGCAAATGGCGGGAAAGCGTGTCAGCAGAAAAATTGCAGAGATTCTCTTCAGTCCGTGAATATGAACCCATTAATAAATATTGCTATTACTCATTACTAGATACTTTGCAAAAGTGCCTCCATTGTGGGACCAGCAAACAACCAAACCGTGCATTGATACATGAGATCGACGGAAGCCCTTCTGATTTGCTAACTGGCCGTGACAGATTTTCTTGCCGTGGACCTGGAACTGGTACAAACTACGAGAAACGAGTAAATGGAACACGAAATTCCTTTCGGAAATTCCAGCCGGGAAAACGGGCCCACCTCCTTAGATTTTCCACTTTTTCTGGGAATTTTCCAGTGGCGCGAACCGACGAAACGTGTTCCATTTACCACCGAACCGGAAATTCCGGAAATTTTGACGAAATGGAAAGCGCCCACTGTTACCGACTGGGGCATTGAGATGCTGTTTTCCACGATACGTATAATTTTTACTATCTATTGGATTAAATAATTCAAACCTGTTACAAGAGAGCCTCTCTTGCCTGTTATTAATAAGAATCACTCTCGTGAATAGCGTTTGTTGAAAGAGTAAGTTATCTTTTTTCCATATTCTGAATTCACGCACCTGGTAGAACTTTTGTAGCAACGATACGTCCCTCATGCGAATCCAAACTGTGATCCTTTGGTTTGGAGAATGCATTCTTTTCAGGTACCCACCTCATCACGCTCTTATAAACTCTTCCAAAAGCGCCTCGTCCCAGTTCCTCCATGATAGTAACCCGCTCGTGTGGGACTTCCAGCAACATAAACTCAGCAATGTCAGACTCACTGGACCTAGAGAAAATAGTGCAGATTAAATGTTAATGAAATTCGTCGTCATTAATCATGGGCTTGTGGTAATGTTTAAATCAGAGATGGCTTCCTCGTTCATACAAGGTGCTAAAAGTACATCGCCTTGGTCTGTAAGGAAGGTCACTGACCAGCGCGCGACTTGACTGAGAGAGACACACTTAAAAGACCAACAGACACTTACACAGAAAAAATATCGTCTTTTTCCGGCATGCATATCATTATCATAATACAAAGCATTCATAAAGACAATAACATTGTATGAAATACCGTTCATTCCTCTTTGCTCTCTTACGGTAGACAATTATCCCCACCACCAAAGCAGAAAGAGCCACGGAAACTCCCAACACTATCCAGAGTATAGGAGCACCTGTAGGAGAGTAAAATCGTAAGAGCCTCTCTGGTCACTGAGGGATACAAACAATCGTAAATGTAAAGAGCTGTTGATATATAAACGTGGTCGGAATAAGTTTCCTAATAAACCTTTAAACGGAATAAGTTTCCTAGTAACTATTTCTCGTTTACTACTCGTTATAGTTTACAGGCCTCTAGGTAATCGGTAGACGGCTCAGTGAAAAATGTGGATGTGGTCACAGCATGTTTAGCAGAATATATATCTCTTCCACACATTCTGTTTCACTTCTTGTAAACAATATGGGTCAGTTTTTTTATTGCCAAGATTACCAGTATCAGGTCAAAGCTGAACGGCATTCTTGCTGTCAACGCCCGAGCCCAACCTGGAATCTGAATCTGGTGATATTGTATTTTCCCACTTCCAATGCCAAGCCTGACTGAGACAGTTCGTCATATGATTACATCTGGAAAGAACAAGTCCTGCATCTTCATGTTTAGACTCACTCCTTCCTGCCATTACTAATATGGTCAACCTCTCCTTGCAGACTGGATATTTTGCTGAAACCTGGAAAACTGCTGTGGTATACCCATCATTAAAAAAGCCCGGCCTCGATCTACTGTTCAAGAATTTTCGTGTAATAAGCAACTTGCAGTTTGTGTCTGAATTGACAGAGTGTGTGGTGGCCTCTCAGATTCAGTGTCACATGATTACAAATAATCTCTTCCCTCAATTGCAATCTGTTTATCGCTACCATCAAAGTCCGGAAACTGCTTTGTTCAAGGTAACGAATGATCTACTCATGAATGTGGACAAGGGAAATGTATCGCTCTTACTACTGCTGGATGTAAGTGCCGCCTTTGACACCGATGACCATGGGATTTTACTACAATCGCTTCAAATAATACTAGGTGTCTGTGGTACTGCTCTTTCCTGGTTCAAATCGTACTTGGAAGGGAGATCTTAAAGAATCTGCATAAAGGAGACGTTCTCGCAGCCGTTTGACTTAAAATGGGGTGTCCCTTAAGGTTCTTGTGTCCGACCGCTTTTGATTACTATTTATACGCAAGATTTGTTCTCTAAATGCTAGTGTTCGCTTAATTTAGTGCGCCCGAAAGTCGTGCCCTATCACGCCTCTGCTTCGCGAGCTACATTGGTTACCTGTTTGCTACTGTTTTGAATACAAAATATTACCGTGACCGGCAAAATTTTTGATGGCAAAGGCGTGGCTGCATGGATGCGTGGTTACTCAGCTGGAAAAAGAGAGGAAAATAGGTAACTAATAGCGACTACCAGTAACGACTAGTAACTACAGGTAACTACCAGTAACTACTAGCAACTACCAGTAACTACTAGTAACTACCTTTAACTACTAGTAACTACCAGTAACTACTAGTAACTACAAGTAACTACCAGTAACTACTAGCAACTACATGTAACTACCAGTAACTACTAGCAACTACCAGTAACTACTACTAACTACCTTTAACTACTAGTAACTACCAGTAACTACTAGTAACTACAAGTAACTACTAGTAATTACTAGCAACTACCAGTAACTACAAGTAACTACTACTAACTACTAGCAACTACCAGTAACTACTAGTAACTACCTTTAACTACTAGTAACTACTAGTAACTACTAGTAACTACAAGTAACTACCAGTAACTACTAGCAACTA
>BOPM01000840.1:86253-100312 GCA_022179025.1 Porites australiensis | reverse complement strand
AACACACTATTAGTACTTAGGCGCTAGAGGGCGGGGGAGGAGAGCTATACTAAGCTGGGCGACAATCGGGTATTTACGAAATATAGACGGACGAGTCAAAGTCTAAAACAGCGATTGTGTCACATCAGTTTTGTCCTCCTCGCTTAGTTTTGCCAGTTGGGGGGAGGGTGAGGGGGTGGGAGGAGGTGGTTGGTTGAGTTGGGGCAGGATGGGTGTCAAAGTAACCGGGCTGACTTTGATCATTAATAACTTTGAAGCGAATAAACAAACTGAACTTTAACAGGATTAATAGTCTAATGTATATTATGAATCATTTCCTGTTAAGGCTGACTACGCTACAACCTCTTTCCCAATGATAAAAAAAACCCAAAAAAACGTTTCTTAAAAGCTTCTTCACCTTTTTCAGTGAAAATAGGTTAGAAAAAATAAATTGTTAAATTTTTGCTGGCTTCGTCGCTAATTTGCCAACTGCAGGCCCAAAAGTCAAGATGGCCATGAAAAATGTATAAATACAAGGTCTTGACAGACTAATTGGAGGAGAACGATCGCTAAATGTATAAAAATTACAGATTACTTTCCCAAAGGCGGTGGCTAATCTGTTTATGTTTGTTGTTGTTATTAAAACATCAATGGATTTCTCGTGATAAATTTCCGTCTTGATTTGTTTTGTTGTCCACGTTGCTTCTAATTTAATTTATAGATTTAGCCAGGGCTAAAAGCGAAGCTCACGTTAATAAATTAAATAATTTAAATGAAACACTGAACATTAATCAGTTAACGTTAAGGTACATTCGTGAGACTTTTGAGGGAAAGTGATTTTAGAGATTGGGAAAAATAATTTGGCAGTGGAAGAGTGAAACAAATTTTACATCGAGTAATCTTATCACATTTTAGCGTTCACCACGTTTTTATCTATTATAACTTGTTTTTAACTTATTTATGCTAATTTAGAGAACTTTTATACACTTGAAAATGACCTCTGAGAGGTCGAAACGTCGTGATTTTTTATCGCTAATATTTATCTCAAAATCGACAAGTTTACTTTACAAAATCTTGCCAACAAGTCTGGGGACGTGTAACCCAACCTTTTATACTTTTTATACATCACATCTGAGGTGAAACAGTACCATGAGGCGCTGTTTTTATCATACAGACCTCGGACAGAATGCAGTATTTCACAATTTTGCAATACAAATTGCACTCACTTATACCTGCCAACTCTCACGCCTTAGGCGTGAGTCTCACGCCTGCGGGTTGAAAACTTCGATCTCACGCCGGCTCACGCCTGCGGGCCAATTTCTCACGCCTGATTGAAAAATGTGAGTTGTTGCCGCCCTGCTTGACACAATTTCCAAAAATATGTTCACTCAGACCCATGTAAGGAAGGAAAACCATGTGTAAAATGAATAAATGGCAATACCTTCCTCGCGATCTCTGATTTTTGAAGTGAAAAGCACTGGGAGCGAGCTCGCCTTTGGCAGACTTCGGCAGACTTCGGACGTCTTCGGAAGACTTCCGACTTCTTCGGGAATCTTCGGAAATGATCGTGTCGTCTTCAAAAATCCCAGCACTTCCAGGATAAAAATCTCACGCTTATATCTCAGAAAAAGTTGGTAGGTATACTCACTCAATATTCAGGACGATCGAAGCACGTGTGGGCTTTTAGCGAAACCGTTAAAAAAATTTCGAAAATCACCTATACGACTAGCCGGTTCTCACTTTTGACAAGCGCCAAAGTCGACTGTTTAAATTATGATTAATAGAGTTATACGCTTCAACGTAATAAAGAATTTATTATGTTTATTTTTTATTTAATGGTTTTATAACGATGTGTAATCGTCAAAACCTTTTGATACGCGCGCCTTTTTGACTACTCCCGCATGCAAGCGATGTTCATGAGCGACTGAAAACAAACGGCACAGCGATAAAAATTGCAAAAGAGACTACTAACAATCAATAAAAGGAAAATAATTCGGTGAAACATATACAGAGACAACAACTTTCATTCACGAAGACAGTATTAAACTGTCTCTGAAAATCCTTGTTTATGTTTTCCATTTTGTAAGCCGGCTTCCCGGTGTTTGCTTTTTCAAAGATGAACTCGAGGCAAGAAAATCGCTCAAAGCTTTCTTTTACAGCCAGAATTATAACTAAATATTCTTTGGAACGTTTTCTTTCTATTTGCGGTGAGAAAATGTCTAAAGGCTTTTTAAAGTTCTATAAGCTTATAATCAAACCTGATACTCGGTCAGATCATTGTCTCAAATCTTACAATTAAAAACGTGCATAAACTAAATAGCCGCATAAACTACGCTCGACTTCATTAAATTAGATATAAAAAACAAACGTCAAATACAATAATTACTCAGGCTTACCATTCGAGATGCACTGAAAACTATCAAGTAAGGCCAGATTCGCTTCAGACTTTTCAACCCTCTTACGCATCAAGCAAGGTGAAAAACGCAAACGATGCCATCCGAAATCGGATTTCCGACTTTGACAAGCGACGTATTTCTCAACCAAAAACCCAGTAAACAAACTAGCCATGAATAACAGAAGATTCTTGATAGCAGCTGAATTTCATTTTGTACATTCAGTGGAAAAAGACAGTCAAAAACATCACAAGTTGACACAAAACTCTGTCAGCTTCAGCAAAGTAAACAAGTTTCAAGATGCTGCATAAATTTTCCACATGAACTCACCTGTCAAATTTTGACCAATCAGAGCATAAAAATTCGACGTAGAGTGTGACCAACGCGTGACCTTGATGAGAAAAGTCAAAAGCAACTGGCATGTCTTCCCTGCCTGTAAAAACTGGCTGAATTTTAGCTTCCGAGGTCAGTTTGAAATCAACATTTTAATTGTGCGGCACATACAAAACACAACATATTTCATATGAATTTAAAAAAATAAACTTGAGCCTGCGATCATTTGAAAACTAGTAACTTGTCAGCGGATAACTTCAAAAAGATATTCGACCTCGATGGGTCGACACCTGAGCCCGCGATACGGTCAGATGATACTGGTCAGCGGATACCCTGTTTTGACAGCTGTCAATTGATCACAATATTGATGTGGAATATATGTGTACAATATCAGTCTTCCTGTGCTCCCAAACTGGCTAGAAAGTGTGAGGATTAAACACTGGTTTCCCTGTGATGCGGACGGACGGGTGGGCGGGCGGACCGTGTACGGTCACATGATTACCAAATTTTCTGGGATGGGTAGATTTACTTACCCATGGTGCTCCGCAGGCGCGCTTCGCGCGCCAGAGCTCCGCTATAATTTAGGTAGATGTTCACCGGCGAAGGCAAGACAGTGCTCTACTTGCAGTGAAGGAGCGCAATAAATCAGTAGGTGAATTACTCAAATCTTGAGTGCGTGGATGTTTAATAGACTTTATTCACGATACCCGCCATCTTTACACGCGCTAAAGGGCTGATGGGGAAAAAGCAATGTCACGTGGTTTCTCAGGGGGCAAACAAATGATAAAGGCTGCCAATGCAAAAAATCGCGGTCGTACTTAATCGATAGAAATCAATACTCGGAAATCAATCGATATAATCCGCCGATTGTTATCGATTTATGTAGAAAAATTGATAGAAATCGAAGTCATAGAAAAAATAATTTATCGTTTATTATCGATTAAAAAATGGATAACAATCGATAGTAATCGACAGTAACCGATAACAGTAATAATCTTGAGGAGTGCATGGTTCAGGTATTCTCGAAACATGATGATGCTATTTGGCAAGCGACAACTATTATTACAGTTTTTTTAACCCTCTCGCAAATAAATTGTTGATGTCTCTCAAGACAATCCTTGCAACGAAACAGAGTCGAGCCCTACAGGATGGTCGTAAATTTTAAGTGTTACAGATTAACTTCCAATACTACTCAAAGGTTTAGACACTCTGATGAGACGTGAAGCCCTAATCACTGCGAGCACGTGTCATTTCACAATCTATTTTGCATATTGTTATTTTAGAAACCTTAGGGGCCGACCATTCGACTTTTGCAGGGAGGTATGGGTGATTTCAGAAAAAAATATATCCTGAAGACTGATTTCGAGGGAAAAAGATCCTGCAAGGAAATACCTTGGGGGAAAAAATTCTTGCTCTGAAAATAATATATAGTTACAGGTATGTCAAGTGTATGTCGGGGAAAAATCTAACGCCAGAGGTTTGGAGAATTTCTTTTTTTACCCAAACCAAATCACACATAACCCCCTCAAAAGTCAAATGGTCGGCTCCTTAAGTTTCCATGCTCAGGAGAAAAGGTCCACATGCTTTTCCATGACAACAACAGTCTTCCTGAAGATCAAAAAACTAGTAGTGCAGAGTAAAAGATAAGAAAAAAAACAAACAAAACAAAAGTGCACAGTTAAGCTGGTAAATATTTGATGTTTCACAGAAAACAAGCAATTTACGGTGGAAATTTATTGAAAGTGTAAAGTATTGCCAGAATGTTGAAAAAGTGTGCAGCTCTGCAGAAAACGCAAAACAGACTTATTTAGTCTCGTAAAACAACACTCAAACGTTGCTAAGCACAATCGGAGATACACTCATTGAAAAGGTGTCGGAATCTTTCATACTCAAATGAGTGTAGCCAATCAGGGTACCGTTCACTCAGCCGATTTCTGATAAGTCAGCAACTCTGCGTAAATATCGCATATGCACACTCTATGAAGTATTCTATATAGAGCGGTTTTCACTTGACTGTCGTAAAACCAAAACCAAAGTAAATACACTAGCCAACCAAAGGGCGTAGTAAAACCAAAACCAAAACCAAAACCAATCCCTTTCGACAGTCAAGTGAAAACCGCTCTATAGTGTATCATATTTTGTTCCGGTCATGAATGTTCCATCTCTGAGCATCAACCAGGACTATAGCGGTATGACAGACCTTACGCTTCATTCAAGTATCAATATTTCGTTTATCATAATCAGATAAAAATAATGAAATTGCAGTTATACTTGAACTAAGGCTCTTACTTTGGAGAACAAAGTGTTGGCAGTTATCTTGGATATTGCCCGAGCAGTTAGACGGAAGGCAACAGAAGTAAGATCCAACATCAGTGTACCGCACATCAGATACAGTCAACACAGAAGGACCGTAAATTCCGCTGCGATGAACATGGTATTTTCCATCTGAGCCATCTTAAAGGAAAAGGAAACAAAGTGAAAGCTCAATTTGCAATACACAAAAAGTACACTCCCACAATTTTAACAAACAACATTTTGAAGCCCACATGAATTTTTCAAAATGCTGAAAGCAATGGGTTTAATTTGGTTGTCGAATGTTCATTTCCCATTTTTTCTTAAAACAAATAGTTTTCTAGGCATTGTGCACGTGCTTTAACAAGAAAGATCGTTATGTGGTGAATGATACAAATATCGTGCTCAATATAAACACCTATAAGAGTCTAGCTCTTCACCACCTATTTGCGTCGTTGTTTGCCCCTGTTGGTGTCGATTTTTATTTCTTTGCAGTTAATTAAGCTTTACCCAAAGAAAATGTACAACTACATAAATTTCTATAATTTTATCAAACATATGATCTCACTTATGCAGGACCGTACGAAGTCCTCGCCATCCTTCTGAAGCTTCCATTCAACATGAAGTGGAAATCCCTGGGCCGTGCACGCAAAAGAAACGTTTTGCCCTTCCACAGTAATGATAACTTCAGTAACTTCCGCTGGCTCGTCAAACCACGGGGCAACTGTTGGAAATCAGGAAAACAATACTGGCGCTATTAGGTCAAGTTGATTAAAGAGCTTTAAAAAGACAACTGTATAGTTAGCGTCTCTCTAACTAGCATAAATGCTCTAACATATTATATAGTCATAGGCTCTTGAGTATAGTTAGTGTTGTTCTTGCTAACTTTTTTTTGTAAATTCTCTTAGTTTTCTGTATACAGTTAGAATAAACTTGTTGTTATTTGTCGTTGCCGTTAAGGTCAGTCACTTAAAATTTTTGGAAGTATAAAGATAAAAATTGCAGTCTCCCCGAGGGTTTTTACAATTTCCCAAAACAAGAGACTTGACATGATATTTTAGTCACCAAATAAGGGTATCCTACGAGGAAAGCGTTTTGAAAAAGACGAGAGAAGGAAAAATCAGAGCCACCCAGTTAGTCACCCTGGCTAACAAGTGACTGCAACCGAGCGTCAGACCCAGGGACGGGTAGGAAAGATGTATAATTAAAGTTTGCATGACTTATATTGCACTGATTATCGCAACCATAAATTGAAAAAATCTGTTTATGCTACATTTTGGTCAGGCTATGCAAGGCGCTACGAAGTCCTCTCCTTGCCTCTGAGACTTTTATTCAACATGAAGGGGAAACCCTTGGGCTCCACACTCAAGTGTAGCATTTTCTCCTTTTATAATCGTAAGGTTAACAATTTGCATTGGCTTGTTGAACCCTGGAGTAACTGTTAGCAAGCAAGAATATCGATCTCAGGAATGTCTACATATTCGACAATAAACTACTTAATGACTGTTTGGAGCATTTTTGTTTATTTTGATCACTTTTTATGATTCCAATTTACATTTTTTATGAGAAAAACTGCTCTTTCAAAGACTCCCTCGATTAAAAACAATGAAAGAAAGAAAAAGAAGAAAACTTTATTACAGTATAACCTTTGCTACAGTGTACATGTAATGGAGAACTTTTACCGGTCATTGTGGCCATTGAAATCTCCTACTTTATTGTAACAGATTAAGAAAACAAACAAACAAAGCAAAACAAGAAACAAAAATCAAACTCGATGTTTACACCACGAGTTTGGCGCTTGTCAAAAATTTTGTAAATTTTGTAATCATGAATTTTTTGTTTTTACAACCTTGCTCACGTCTTTGAAAATTTTTCATATTAAACTAGAAATGCCAGTTAAAGGGACTTTAATAAATTGGCCATGCTCATAAAGTACAGTAAGAAGACCCAATGAAGGATTGGCCACATGTAAGCGAATCTAGGACAGTCTTGGATTCTGGATTCCACGCAGTGGATTCTGGATTTCGGGTACCGGATTCCTGTCTTTTTCTGTGGAACTTGGATTCCGGATTCCAATCGTTTGTAGTGGGATTCCGGATTCCTTGCGTTGTATTCCGGATTCCAAAGCCAATGATTCAGGATTCCGCAAGCAAAATTTTGCCGGATTCCGGAATCCAGATGCCCTTACATGGGGCGAAAGGATACATGTAGCTGTCAAGGAACAAAGGATTTTGTTGCCTGACAAAACATTGTAGACTGCCAAATCCTCTTGATGGCATCTTTGAAGTTTGGTGGCACTTGAGAAAATTTTGGTAGGTGAAAAAAATCGTTCGCACTAGGAAAGGCTTATCTTTTGACGATTTTTTGAAAAACATACCAAATTTTGCTTAGTGCAAACAGGGCCTACCCTAAGCTCTGTAATAAAAGCCCTAAATACTGAGAAATTAATGTACGTAAGGACATAACAGCTTGTACCCTAAAATTTGTTTTTATCAACTGAGTCAATAAGCCAATTCATTTACCACTGTAAAAAGATTTAAAAGTTTCACAGGCTAGCCTTGCCTGCGAGTACAGCCATCTTCCCTCACTACTCACTGTCACGCACTGCTACAGTCACGAATTAAGTGTCATGCAGGAGAGAAGGTCTTCACCTTGAGCAATGACGAAAAATGCCATGCTGGCGATGTACATCAATGTTTGTTCTCTAGCCGCGAGGTTATAATCTCGTCGCGCGCGAAGCGCGCGTGTATCACTCAAGCATCGCCAGGCCAGCGTGATTTCCTTTTGGCTATAAATCTATCGAGTTTGGTTGGTGTCCGCCTTGACGTCATCCAGAGTAGTGACGTCAAAGCGCATTATGGGTTTCGAGGCAACCGATTGCCATCGACGACAAAGCTCTGGGTTTATTCATGAAGACGGGTTTTTTCATCTGTGAATTATAACAATGTTTACGGTCGGTGCGTCACCACCCAATATCTCAGGTAAATAAAACAGAACAGCAAACTCAACAACGGTGGATTCAACAAGTGGCTGGAAATCCTCGCTGGGCAAGATTTACAAACAAAACCCCGCAAAAGCGAGGACGTCGACTTTAAATTCAGCGCGAGTAACGGCACAGCGAAGGCAAACACTGTCAACTAGAGACAGAGGTTATACAGCGACCACGAATATGTCAAGAGTTAGCAACAAAATACTACAGTTACACTGCAAAAGAAGCCGACGAAGAGAGGGAACACCGACTGCCGACGTTTCAGTATTCGGTCAATAGAATTCGCAAAGAGAGGCAAGTTTACAGTCAAAATTATCTTCTTGGATGCAACGATAGGAAGCAGGAATTACACCATCTGTAAAATCGACACGAGGAGTATCTTTGCAACGGACTGAGGACAGCCGATCAGCCTTTTCACCGTTTTACAGTAAGCTTTATTTTACAATGAACAGTTTAGAACACCGATAATGTGTGACATAAAGGGAAGCGTTACATTTTGTAAACAAAATCCTTACTGGACAAAATTTTTCGTTTAAGCTTGCAATTTTCATTCAATTTCCTTCACAAGTAAAATAAATGTATGTATAGCAGCCTTATACATAGACCCAGCGGTATCTTTTAAGTCAAACATCACAAAAATTTGTTATTGCTGGCCCCCTATATTTTTGTTCCCATATTATTCGAAAATGACATCAGTATTTCGGATATCCTCAGAATATTAGTGTGTGACGTGGTTGCCATGACAGGAACGTTAATTCCTTTCGCTGTTAGGGAAAATTTAACAGGTCACTCATAAAATTTCACTCTTTCAAAGGAGTCAGACAGAGGTGACATATTCACAGAAATAAAACATTTGTTCGATTGGCAGATGAAGATTGTTTCAAGAAATTAAACGACATGCAAGCAGATATTTATGTAGGGTTTCCCACAAGATCAATCCATCCTGCACTTAGCTTTACATTCATGATAAATGCATGTAATACAGGGAAAGTGTTCATTCGCCTCGTCTCAGTCTGGGAAATTAAAAATCTATGGCTCTGGCACTGTCTCAACAAGCTCATGCATGTTTAGAATTGAGACCAATGGAGAAACTGATCACCTTCAACAAAACTTGTTTGTGGACATTTCATACAAATTCACTCTTGCATAGGGATTTGTTTCTTATGCATGTACACGAATAACTATGAACACTTGCCTAACTGGTTAAAAATTGCTACTTTTTACATGGATTCAGTTCTTTCAGGTGAATGCCCGCACATACAATAATCATAAATCATGATCACTTTAGTAATTCTCGTGAACTGCATCTGTAATGACATTGCTACTTGTAATTTTCTATTTCAGTGATTATGTTTGCACTTTACTGTTACAAACAATAGTTGTCAAGTGTGATTATGTACCAAAAAAAGTGCAAACACTTTTATAGCTGTAGTTTCACCGAACAATAAATTTTTTCTCCAATTAGCAGCATTTAGTTGTTGTTTTCACTACAGCATTATCTCCTAGAATTGCCATCCACTCACTTCTACTGACACATTTTACAAATAAAAATTGCACTTAAGGGTGAGGTTTTATTAAGCAAATGCAACTGAATATTAGCCGGCAGTTATCCACTATCACCCCCATTTCCTTTTGACCATAATTACACACATGTAGGAGGGTCAAATGGAGTGAACATGGGGGGATGGGACCTATGCAGCATTCGCTAACAACAGCAACCCCCTTTAAATCTCACAAGATCCTTTTTAAGGCCAGAGCACTAGGTTCAAATTTAATCCACAGGAGATTAAGTACATCTCAGCTTCTAATATTAGATCCACCCTCCCCAGTTACATGATTTACTTCATTTCTCTCCTGTCCTGCCACCCCTTATGGGCTTCCCCCCCTCCCGAACTTCGCGAGGTTCTGCGATACACGTATTTCTAGTTCCTCACGAAGCGAGATTTGTAATCTCGTCGCGCGCGAAGCGCACGTGTATCACACAAGCATCGCAAGGCCAGCGTGATTTTCCTCTTGGCTATAAATCTTTCGAGTTTGGTTGGTGTCCGCCTTGACGTCATCCAGAGTAGTGACGTCAAAGTGCATTATGGGTTTCCAGGCAACCGATTGCCATCGACGACAAAGCTCCGGGTTTTATTTATGAAGACGGGCTATTATAACAATGTTTACACTCGGTGAGTCACGACCCAATATCTCAGGCAAATAAAAGAGAACAGCAAACTCAACAACGGTGGATTTAACAAGTGGCTGGAAATCCTCGCTGGGAAAGATTTACAAACAAAACTCCGCAAGAGCGAGAACGTCGACTTTAAATTCAGCGCGAGTAACAGCGAAGGCAAACACTGTCAACTAGAGACAGACGTTATACAGCGACCACGAATATGTAAAGAGTTAGCAATAAAATACTACAGTTACACTGCAAACGAAGCCGACGAAGAGAGGGAACACCGACTGCCGACGTTTCAGCAAAATTCGGTCAATAGAATTCGCAAAGAGAGGCAAGTTTACAGTCAAAATTTTCTTCTTCGATGCAACGATATGAAGCAAGAATTACACCATCTGTAAATTCGACACGAGGAGTATCTTTGCAACGGACTGAGGACAGCCGATCAGCCTTTTCACCGTTTTACAGTAAGCTTTATTTTACAATGAACAGTTTAGAACACCGATAATGTGTGACATAAAGGGAAGCGTTACATTTTGTAAACAAAATCCTTACTGGACAAAATTTTTCGTTTAAGCTTACAATTTTCATTCAATTTCCTTCACAAGTAAAATATATGTATGTATAGCAGCCTTATACATAAACCCAGCTGTGTCTTTTAAGTCAAACATCACAAAAATTTGTTATTGCTGGCCCCCTATATTTTTGTTCCAATATTATTGGAAAATAACATCTGTATTTCGGATATCCTCAGAATATTAGTGTGTGACATGGTTGCCATGACAGGAACGTTAATTCCTTTCGCTGTTAGGAAAAATTTAACAGGTCACTCATAAAATTTTACTCTTTCAAAGAAGTCAGACAGAGGTGACATATTCACAGAAATAAAACATTTGTTCCATTGGCAGATGAAGATTGTTTCAAGAAATTAAACGACACGCAAGCAGATATTTATGTGGGCCGGTTTCCCATAAGATCAATCCACCCTGCACTTGACTTTACATTCACGATAAATGCATGTAATACAGGGAAAGTGTTCATTTGACTCGTCTCAGTCTGGGAAATTAAAAATCTATGGCTCTGGCACTGTCTCAACAAGCTCATGCATGTTTAGAATGGAGACCAATGGAGAAACCGATCACCTTCAACATGACTTGTTTGTGGACATTTCATACAAATTCACTCTTGCATATGGATTTGTTTCTTATGCATGTACTCGAATAACTATGAACACTTGCCTAAGTGGTAAAAAATTGGTACTTTTTACATGGATTCAGTGCTTTAGTGAATACGCACACATACAATAATCATAAATCATGATCACTTTAGTAATTCTCATGAACTGCATCCTTAATGACATTGCTACTTGTAATTTTCTATTTCAGTGATTATTTTTGCACTTTACTGTTACAAACAATAGTTGTCAAGCGTGATTATGAACCAAAAAAAGTGCAAACACCCTCCCCAGTTACATGATTTACTTCATTGCTCTCCCGTCCTCCCACCCCTTTATGGGCTCCCCCTCCCCTCCAAGGCCTCGCGAGGTTCTGCGATACACGTATTTCTAGTATACATGTACATTGTATAACAGAATAAACAACATTATTTATCTGGTAGTCATGGGGTTCCAAATGTACATTTGCCTCAGCTTATGTTTCTCCTGGTCTATCAGGGTTGTCACTAAGATTTTAAGTTGCCGGGTAAATACAACAAGTAGGCGGGGAATCAAATGGCTAGGGATTTGTTTTGGTTCTATTTTTCTACTAGTTTCCAATAAAAGTAGCCGGGGGCCACTCTCTTAGTAGCCGGGGAAAATCCCCGGCCCCCGGTTCTTAATGACAACCCTGTCTATTATTGCAAAGTTTTGACTTTTTCTGCAAAACTTAAAGAAAAATATACATGTATTCCTCAAATATTTTATGACTCTTTGTTCTAGATTGATCAAGTACAGGTAACTTACATTATTGACCTTTGTGAATTGCGATCTTTTGTCTATTGTCTGTCATTTGTAAAATATTGCTACATCACATGTACTACGTACATGTACAGACTGATGTAGATACTGCGGCAACTAATCAGAAATCCTAAACAGATTCCAGACACACTTTACACCATCAGTATGGAATCTCTGTCATTGAGGAACAGACATCTCTCCTGTGGAATGTCCAGCTGGCAGGGGAAAATGAGGGGAGATGGCTGTAATAATTACAGCCATCTCCATCAGGGTGAGTCTACAGTGCACTTACTTTCAACCATGGTGCTATCAGACACATCGTACTTTCTGATATTGCGGAGCGCCACTTTTAGAAAGCAGGTGTAGTTTCCTCCATCTCTAACACCAATATTTCTAAGAACAAGCGGCCTAAGGGTGTCTGATGGCTTATCTGGGTCAGGATCTCTGATACTTTCCAGCAAAATCCCATCTTTGTACCAAGAAATTCTTTCCAATACTGTTCCTTGAACTGGATTTCTAGTCAGGTTACATGTGAGTATGGTGTTCTCACCATGTCTCAACACACTGATTTGAGGCCAAATTTTCACTGATGGAATTTCTTCTCCTAAAAGGAAAAAAAGCAAACAAAAAGGGTAGAATGCATGAACCTATAATCTCTGTCCATTGCCTCTAATATATTATCCATAGTTCCAGTGGTTTTAAGACCAGGCAGAAGATCCCCCCTTTCATGTGCTGTACAGTCGACTCGTGGTAATTCAAACCTTGTACGAAAATAAAAAAAAGTTCCAGTTATCAGGAGTACAAGTTATCGGGAGCGAGAAGCAAATAACCAGAGATAAGGAAGTAGGATGGGGAAGAAATACAAGTATATGTATCATGAACGGGCAAGGGCCAATTCCAGAAACAACACGTTCACGATCAGCAAATGTTTTTACTATTAACGAACCATAAACGTAAATTCCTACAAAGAGCGAAAAAATAATAGTTACAATACAGAAAAACTACTTTAAGGCGACTGCAAAATGAAATTGATGAAAAACGATGAAAACGTAGCTGCTTACCAAATGCTGAGGATGACAGGGTTGGTGGTTAGGGCCGCCGAGGAAAAAAAATCTACTTCCACTATTATAAATGCTGTTACACTAATAGACACGTAAACTGGTAAAAAAAAGGGCCGAGATAACAAACTATAACGAAATTTACATACAGCATGTAACAAAAGGAGCGTAATTAACAAAATACCGCAGAGCAAAAAGAAAAAGAATACACGGTAACAAGTAAGTGAGAAAGCGAAAACAAAAGAAAAAAAAATTACCCCAACATGTCATGCAAATTTTACCTCAGGAGCAACAAAAGTTATAATGATATTTTGAAAAAGGAATTAAAACAACAAAGCTTGATCACTGTACAGGGCTAGACACTGTAATTAAACTAAACTAAAGAAAATGTATAAAAGACAAAGAATACACAGGTGACATGGTTGTTTTTTAAATAAATTCAATGTTTTCTTCAGGTTTTTCTTTTGTAGGTTTGTTTGTTTTTTTTTTGTTTTACACTTTACAGACTTGCTTGTTACATATATATAGATAAAGAAGACAGGAATCAAAGGGGTTATGTCTCTAAGAAACATGTATTACCACAGGTAACCCAGGCTCTGTGATAGTACCACTGTACGGTTCCAGTAAAATTACAGTGTTTGTATGGGGTAAAAATATCATCCTAAAATTTCTAGGAAATACTACATAAAGATCAACGAAACTTACTCTGCAGTTAATTGTTGTTGTCCTTATTGCTCCAACGAAGTTTCGTGATAATTTGCAGTAATTTGTTCAAATTCATTCTATCTACAATAATAATATACAAGGTAGGAAACACGAGGTGCCATTTTCGCCGACATGCTCTCATTCAACACAACTTTTTCCACGAAATTCGAACTCCAACGGAAAATAAACATG
>BOPM01000840.1:3312-20563 GCA_022179025.1 Porites australiensis | reverse complement strand
AGTAAAATTGCGCCTCCTTTCTCTATCCCTTTCCTGCTCTTTCTCCCGTTGCTCGTCAGTAAAATTGCGCCTCCTTTCTCTGTTTCTTTCTTGCTCCCTCTCCCGTTGCTCGTCAGAGCAGTTTCGCCTCCTTTCTCTAGCTCTCTGCCGCTCTCTCTCTCGTTGAGCTTGGCTTGCTTGCCGCCTACTTTCTCGTTTTCTCTGCCTCTCTTTATCTCTATACTCCAAACTAGAGGGCATAATAAATAAATAATGTAGAAAATACGGATGTATAAGAAATGTCAACCGACACGAAAAATTTCTTTTTGTTCTGAGTTGACTTTCCTGAACTTCTAAGTTGTTTATGCTTCACAAAACGCGGGTTGCCATTCGTTTTCGCGCCAAAAAGCCCTTACCACAGACTACCCGAAATGTATGCGTTGGTATGCCTGGGGTGCGGACGGACGGTCGGGCGGGCGGGCGGTCGGTGTACGGTCACGTGATTACCAAATTTTCTCGGATGGGTAGTTTACCACATTTTGTTACCCATGGTGCTCCGCTGCGCGCTTCGCGCGCGAGAGCTCCGCTACAAATAATAAAATATAGTAAAATGTAGTCAACAGTTTGCCTGCCTACTAGCCAGTTTTCTTTTAAAGATAGCTTTAAATTTGGACGCTTTTATGTCATTTGGTAATGAATTCCACAGCATTCCTCCTCTGTATGAGAAAGACCCTTAATAATTTTCTGTTTTTGGAACGTGGTCCAGTACGACATTATATTCCGTATTTCCTAGCATAGACTTATAAGGGTTGTTCTCACAGACATTCGAGAAAAGATCGCTTAAGTAACTAGGTACATTTCCATTCACTGTATCATACATTAATAGACTTAAGTACCTTTGACGCCTTGAGGCAAGCTCTTCCCAGTTTAGTTGTTTTCGTATTTGTGCTGAACGAACGTCATAACCTTGAAACGTTATTATGCGTGCAGCATGATTTTGTATTTCATTTGCATACAATGATTTTGTTTTCATTTGCATACAATGAAAGTTTACAACACCCGACCATCGCAGTTTTGCTAATTATGATTCGTTTTTTCTTTTTTTTTTTTTTTTTTTTTTTTCAACCACTCAGTAGTGTTCACTTGTCCAAAGTAATCAATGCTTTGAAGCGATAGAATTCGTGGATCGACACGTTTCGGAAAAGCTCAAAATTTAATCTTTTAAAAGCTTTCTTCGCAAAACATGGGCTTCGATCACGCAACAATTCTTATTCCCAGTTTCCATGGTCTCCGCTAGGAAAGCCTGGCACAATGACCTCCCTTTTGTCTCCTGAATACGAATAAAAACGCGTTGCGGATTATGTGTCTCCCTGCTTACGCAAGGGAGACTAAAAACGGAACTGAAAGACAAGAAATTAGGTAAACGATAACCGTCTAACACCATTTGCAGATCGAGTTATTACAAACAACGAGGTAATTAACTGATGCAAATTAAAGAAGCCGGGACAGGATAAGAGTGAAACTTGAAACTTATTTTAGTAAAAGAAAACTGGCTAACACGTTTTGATGATCAAGTTATCACAAATAGCCAGCTGGGTACAGGATGCAAAATTCGAAAAGAAACCGATACGTGAGACTTGAAACTCGTGTGGAGGTGTGTTCGAGCAACTCGCTCGCTACCCGATGAGGTACAAGGAATCTGATTTACATCTTGATCTTTATTCTTCTTTGACTTCTGTTAGCAATCTTAATCTTCTTACTCTTCTATTTCTTTTTTCTACTTTCTCCTACTTTTACTAATTTGTTCAACTATATAAGTGGTTTTTATAGCCAAAGCTGGACATGTTTGGGTTAACCGGCCGTGGAAATAAAATCACGGTGAATTCGGTGTGGGTAATTTTTTGCTTTGGTTTCACAGGAACCTACATGGTTGTGATCGGCAAAAGGGTACAGACCAGTGAAAAACTGATTGACAAACCCAAACAGGAACTTCAAGGAGACTAAATATATCAAGGCCAGTTCTAACTTGTCTTTAATACAATAGCACTGGTAGATCTACATTTAATATTCACGTTAGGAATTCATCTTATTTTGCTTTCGGAGCCCAAACAGCTTCTGATTCTTTCTGCTGAAAATAAAGTTTTCCCTCGTGCTTAAACTAGCCATAGCATAACAAAGTTAAAAACGTAAACTCCGTAGTGTTTTCACTCACGTGGCCAGCATCTATTCTAAGTTTCTGGAACAAAAGAAAGGAAGAAAAAAAGAGTTCAACTTCCGGCCACAGGATTATCTTGGTACACCAATGTGGCCACTGTTCCATTGATGTGAACACGAAAACGGACTTTACGGTCCCACTTTGGGCGACCTTTTTATCGAAACAAAGTCGTATTAGGCGCTCATGGCTGGAACTGTCATTATTAAAATAATGACATAAATTAATTCTGCAACTCGAATCAAAATTTTAAGTTCTACGAATATATGAAACATGACTTCACCAAAAGTTAGTGAACCATTTTGTGATATGTTAAGTTTCAAATTAGTATGTGTAATCAAATGGTGACGAGTGAAATTAGGGAATAATTTCACGCGCGTTTTGTCCAAATCCTTATAATTTCCCGAGCCTTAATAGGCGAGGGAAATTATTAGGATTTGGACAAAACGCAAGTGAAATTATTCCCTAATTTCACGAGTATACCATTTGATTACCTATTAATATCATGGGTGACAGATTAAGTTAGCAATCTTGGTTTTTTGACACGTTTATCCTGGATATAATCGATCGAGAACTCCACTCTCTCAAATGTTTAGACCTTAAATTTGGCTTATAAAGTCCAGAATTTTTCAGACTTCTTTGGCAAAATACCTGTTAGAGTCCTTCTTAATGTTCTCTTGGGTGTTCAGGTTTTCTAAAGCGTCTTTTTGTGTCCTGACATCTTCATTCACGGCATTTTAAAACTTCGTAGCCATCTTGACACTGAGACGTACGGAAGGTTGCCATGGCAATTTTGTAATTTCATATGTGAAATTATAAATTAACGCTGAAATTTCGCGCCAAAATTAAGGAGTAATTCGTCACCTATGATATTAAAAAGGAAAGCTTAGACAATCCCAAGGAATAGATACACTCTGTGAAGAAAATTATCTGGTTCGAATGATTGATTCCAGTTATAGATATAAGTAAACTATGACTATTTCTCAAATAATGGTAGAAATTTGCGAGAAATAACGTGTTGATCTCGCCATGACATCATTTTTACATAACAAAAAAGCTAAAATCGACTTGACAATTTGGGGTGAAAAAAGGAAACAAAAGTAAATATTTTTGCACGTAAATGGAAAGTAGTACTTTATTAATCAAAAACTTTTACGCGGATGGAGTGTGAATTCCAGTTTCAGCTTGGCCTCTTCTCTTTTTGTGAAAAGCATTTCAGTCAGAATTTTGCATTGCACTTCTCTAGCACGAGCTGAAGAATCGAAGTGCGTCATACATAATTTAACTGCCTCATTTCATTTCTGGTCTTATGTGTCTCTCTGCTTACGCAAGGGGGACTGAAAACGGAACTGAAAAACAACAAACTAGGTAAACGATAACCGTCTAACACCATTTGCAGATCGAGTTATTACAAACAACGAGGTAACTGATGCAAATTGAAGAAGCCGGGACAGGATAATAGTGAAACTTGAAACTTATTTTAGTAAAAGAAAACTGGCTAACACGTTTTGATAATTAAGCTATCACAAATAACCAGCTGGGGACCTGATGCAAAATTCGAAAAGAAACCGATACGTGAGACTTGAAACTCGTGTGGAGGTGTGTTCGAGCAACTCGCTCGCTACCCGATGAGGTACAAGGAATCTGATTTACATCTTGATCTTTATTCTTCTTTGACTTCTGTTAGCAATCTTAATCTTCTTACTCTTCTATTTCTTTTTTCTACTTTCTCCTACTTTTACTAATTAGTTCAACTATATAAGTGGTTTTTATAGCCAAAGCTGGACATGTTTGGGTTAACTGACCGTGGAAATAAAATCACGGTGAATTCGGTGTGGGTAATGTTTTGGTTTCACAGAACCTACATGGTTGTGATCGGCAAAAGGGTACAGACCAGTGAAAAACTGATTGACAAACCCAAACAGGAACTTCAAGGAGACTAAATATACCAAGGCCAGTTCTAACTTGTCTTCAATACAATAGCACGGGTAGATCTACATTTAATATTCACGTTAGGAATTCATCTTATTTTGCTTTCGGAGCCCAAACAGCTTCTGATTCTTTCTGCTGAAAATAAAGTTTTCCTTCGTGCTTAAACTAGCCATAGCATAACAGAGTTAACAACTTAAACTCTGTAGTGTTTTCACTCACGTGGCCAGCATCTACTCGAAGTTTCTGGAACAAAAGAAAGGAATTCGAAGAAAAAAAAGAGTTCAACTCCCGGCCACAGGATTGTCTTGGTACACCAATGTGGCCACCGTTCCATTGATTTGAACACGAAAAGGAACCTTACGATCCGATTTTGGGCGACCGTTTTCTTCGAAACAAAGTCGTATTAGGCGCTCATGGCTGGAACTGTCATTATTAAAATAATGACATAAATTAATTCTGCAACTCGAATCAAAATTTTAAGTTCTACGAATATATGAAACATGACTTCACCAAAAGTTAGTGAACCATTTTGTGATCTGTTTGAGTTTTAAATTAAAAAGGAAACCTTAGACAATCCCAAGGAATAGATACAGTCTGTGAAGAAAATTATCTGGTTCGAATGATTGATTCCAGTTATAGATATAAGTAAACTATGACTATTTCTCAAATAAGGGTAAAAATTTGCGAGAAATAACGTGTTGATCTCGCCGTGACATCATTTTTAAATGACAAAAAAGCTAAAATCGACTTAACAATTTGGGGTGAAAAAAGGAAACGAAAGTAAATATTTTTGTACGTAAATGGAAAGTAGTAGTTTATTAATCAAAAAGTTGAGCGCGGATGGAGTCCAAATTCGAGTTTCATCTTGGCCTCTTCTCTTTTTGTGAAAAGCATTTCAGTCAGAATTTTGCACTGCACTTCTCAAGGACGAACTGAAGAATCGAAGTGCGTCATACATAATTTAACTGCCTCATTTCTGAAATGTTTTTCATAAAGAACTCCATCTAATTTCAGTCCTTAAACTGTGTATATATCAAGTCAGTTTTAGTTAATTTTGGCACTTGAAAATGGTGTCATAGCGACATCGAACGTTGTGCAAAACTTTTCTCGCTAATTTTTATTCATGCATTGCCTGACAAATTTTATTTTAAGTCGACTAAATGACTATTTCACCTGAGGTAATTGAATCTTCGCCTGGTCGTCTTTAGGTTTAAATTGAAAGGAAACCTTAGGCCATCTCAAGGTATGGCTTAAACTTGATAAGAATTCTCCAAATCAAATGAAATTCTACCATTACGTATATATCACCGCATCACCTAACGATTACTGAATTATCTCCTGGTTGCGTCGGCTTTAGTTTCAAATTGTTCTCAGTGGTAGATCGTATAAAGAGAAGCATCTCACAGACGTAGGCGACAGTTGCCTCTGTCTAGATCAAGTAGATTCCGACTGTCTCCGTTGATCAGTTTGAGTTGTACCAAGAGGGAACATACATCAGAAAATCAGGTAAACATCCACTATAAGAAAATATTGTCCTTGTTATCTCTTTGTATAACAGTATTTTTAATAACAGGTAGTCGAATCTTGCTGGGACGACCAAGACATTAAAGAACTGTGTCACGAAATTTATCGAAATTCACACAGTTAATTGAGCTGCTTCGAAATTAAGCAAAACAGAAAAATAAGGGCTCAAAACATTTAAGGAAGGTACAAATAACACAGCAACTGATACAAAAGAAGGCGCGGATGGATAAGCTTGAATAAGATTAAAACGGATTGCATATGCCGTTTTGCTGAAAACGTGTTAGCCTAACAGTTTTTCAAATTTTATTTTTGTTATTTCTAACGTTTGATATAATTCTTTGGGAGAGATATTACTTTGTTTGATACGAAGTTGTGATTTTGTATTTTATAAGTAAATCTTACGTTTACGTCAAGTTCCTTAGACGCGTTATTTGCAAAATTAACCCAGTGAACAAGACAGCCGTGACATAGCCCCCTTAACTGTGTGGCAAACTAAACTTGCATGCAATAAAAATAACAAAATGTTTTGTTTACTTATTTATTTATTGACATCAGTTATTAATTATAACGTACTCCAATTGTTGTTTTGGTAGGCTTGCTTGAGGATAGTTTCCCTGTTAAATCGCAAAATAAGGAATATCTCCCTTATAAAAACCACAAGACACCCAGACATGAATTGGTTTCACTGATAATTTCTTAGTCTTGAAGGTATTCAGTAACTGATCGTCACGGTTCAGCTAACAGAATTGGAGCTTTGAAAGTACACAGATGTTTTTTTTGTTTGATGAAAATGAACCACAGTAAAATCCTTTATAATAGTCGATCGTGAGAGTTTCGGGCGAAGGATATCAGTTTGTGCAGGTTGATGCGTCGTTCTTCTTGATGCCCAGATATTCAAGCAAGGGTTACAATGCACAATAGACCTATTTTGGCCATTTCCTGCTTTTCTTCTCACCTGTTGCATTTAGAGCGAGGTCGGCGTCCGCGCATACACAAGGGTTCTGAAAATAGTTTCCTTAACAATAGCGCGTGCTCTTCGTTGAAGATGGCAACCAAATCCGTTGCGAAAGCAGCCATGAAAAGAGACTGAAAGGATAAGGCTCGGGACAGAGTTGGAGCAGTGTCGTTAAGCGCAGACACGCCCTCATGATATAATTCCCTGCAGATAATGTTGCCCTTTTTTTTTTACATTCTTTGAGGCCTTGCGACGAGCGGTCAAAAACCTTTAGAGTGCCTCCTCAAGATTTCGCCCTCTGGGCGAAATCCCTACGAAGGCAACAAAAAATAGTATTTTTTTCCATCCATAAGAATAAATATGCATAGTTTTTATCTTTTCTTCAGAAATCGTCAACTTGAATTTGACGTTCGCCGTTTGCTGTTTGCCGTAAACGTGGTAAATTTTTAATATATCATCCGTTAGGATAAGTTTGTATTTACAGACGATTTAAAAGATCTTAATTAAATTGGCTTTTTAAAATACGTTAACTTTATCCTCCATGAATGGCTGAAACAAGTTGTTCTGTTTTTGAAGTGCTGCTGTGTTAAAATCAAAGACCTCGTCTCTTTCAAGCTAGCTACGAACAAAGAGAATACCTGAGATCCGAAAGAAGTAACTATGCTTTTCAGACAGAGATGATTTTTCATCTTGGTTGACTTAACGAAATTTGCTCGATCAAATTTCAGTTCCTTAGCGTTGTTGCTTAAGATCCTAAATTTTATAATGCCAGCACTTTCCTCTTACTGGATATAGTCCATACATTCTCAATGATGGCTAAAGTTGGAACAGGCCGTTACAAACAAATGAGATCAATGTGTGCAATAACTTTTGTTTCTGTAGTGCTCATGAGATGTAATTTCAGTATAGTAGGTTTTAAAGCCCTTGCTTCAAAAGATCAGCAAACCCAAACTCGGCTTCAGGAAAACGATGCCGGGTCCAATCATTGAGAGTTTGGCCGCAGGTTCAAATGGGTAAAACCACACCTATATCTCTACCAGTCACACTGTTGACTTTGGAGTAGGTGATTTCTACATGTTCTAAGATATCTACTCTTTGATGTTGGAGATAGCAACGAAATTAATTACCACACAAATAACCTTGACAGCAAAGCAGAATTTGGACAGAGAAGTTTATCCCCGAGAAAAAAATTCAACTAAGTTGAGTTGGAAGCCATCTTCATCTTGCCCAAAATAATGTCGAGTGTTGCAAAATCCCAAAACATGTAATACCTTTTAATTGTTAGAAGCGAATCCATAATTAATTTAGATGCACGTTTATGTCTATTTGTATTCGTACATCAAAAAAAAAATTGTGTCAGGTTTTCAAAGCTGGGTAAGATAACCCTGGGTATGGGCAAAATTGGAATTTAGAATTTTGAATAAAAGATCAAATTCAGTTTCATTCCTTTTCTCCACAAATTAATGATTGTATGCTCTAGAGAGTATAGAGAAAATTTTCGAGAAAACGCTTTTGAACAAAAGAAATTAAAAAGAAACCCGGATTTATAGTGCTAATTGGCCTATGGACTTGTAATCCACAAATCGCTGTGGCGTAATGACGGGTAAGTCACAGCTAGTTGAGAAGGTTGCTTCATGTCTCGGTGAAAATGGAATTTAGAAAGGGAGAAAATAGCACGAGATGAGAATAGGTGATGGTAGAGAAAGAGATTTAATATAGGTACCGGAAATGAGTCCTTTTTTTCTTAAATCAGTGAGTATATATTTGTGGCAAGTTTATGGTATGTAATACTTTAATGAATTCACATGTTGTCGTTGCGACGAGAAAACCAATTATGAAATGTGAGTTACGCTTAGGAAAACAAGTAGACCTATACCTCGTCATTCTCGTTAGGATCTTCTTGCAACACACACCGAGTTTTCATGCACACGCCACAGTTGCGGTTCCTCGTACTCGATGCAACTCGAATTGCAGAACTGCTGATTAGTCCGACACGGGCAGGCATTTCTTTTTGCTTCAGTTAAGCAAAAGCCAGTACATGTACTCACCGAGATATCATGGCGTCCTTCCTGTGCGGCCACTTTAATGGTAGTCTTTACACTAGAGCCTAAATAAGCTAAGAAATATTTCAAGACAAGTAAATTTTAAATTCTTCAAGTAAAAGAAAGCTTCACACACAACCTATCTTTTTTACTTCAGGTTTTCTTAAGCCTATTTTCCCACGCAACATAATTAAGATTGACTGACATGCTTCGCCTTTCTCAAAGCTCAAGAAACCGCTAGTTCGCTAAGTCGGTTTTAAGTATGGTTTTCAAGTCACTTGAAAATTGAATCGTTTCAATTTTCTGACTTTAATGAGATGCAAAGTAATGTTACTTGAGATTTTACTTAGGCCTTCACACACCATTTTTGGTTGAGTAAAACTTAGCAGCTCTTAAGTCTTACTTAACAGCCCAGTGTAAAGACAACCAATGTTTCGTTCCTCAATTTCATCGAGAGTAAAGTTTATATCCATGATGGCAAAAGACAAAAACTACATTATTCAACTTCATGTAAGACTTTACGAATTAGTACATTTGATGAAGTCTTACATGACGTAAGTACTTTTCAAACAAAAATTCAAAACAAACCGTTGAGCCTGCGCAGTACGGACTGGAAGGCTCCTTTAATAGGGCCGCTATAAAATCAAGACCACTCTCACTCCACTTGTTGATGGACGCTTACAGAGACGTTTTTCAAGCAGGCAATCAAGAATAATTATGAGACTAGTTTTGAATTTTAACTTGGATAAGGCGTTCCTTTGAATTCAGTACCAGGATTATGTGTCCCGTTTTCGGCTGTGCCATTTAACAGTTTAAAGAGCTATTTGGTTTTGAAACCTAGAGAGATAGCCAAATCTTCTTCACCTTCATAGGTAATATTATTTTTATTATAGCCGGAACCAATGATTCAGATATTGTTCAAGTCAACTTTTTTCTTACTTCTTTTTGCTTAGCGAAATATAAATGACGTGGAGACATTCCATAATATATAGATCTAGCTAGGGCTAAAAGCGAAGCTCTGGTTAATATTACGTGTAAACCAAAAAAAATCGTGTAATGCTAAACGGGGACGACGATGAAAATGGCTTCAAGGCTAATAGATCTAATTAGCAAGAAAATAAATTGCACGTGCAGCACGCTTTTTTGGTCTTTCCCTTGCCGTTACTTTGCACGACTACAACGCTGTTTTGTACGACTAAAACGTCAAACTTCCTAGTTACACATTATTTTTATGGAGGAATTGTCGTATGTGCTTACCCAATATTTTGTTTCCTGTGTTCATGTTCGCTTTTATTTTTCACTGCAGCTCATTTTCACCTTGCTGGCCGCTAGCATTTCTCATTTTCTCACCGCCGCTTTGAATTTCCATGTTTCTCTTGCTACGAAATTCTTCTCCTTTGTTTTCAATAACTCGCTCCAGCTCTTTCTCTGTTGTCCATGTTAGTGTAAAAGTAAAAAATAACGCCGAAAAAGACACGACTTTGTTGTTGTTTCTTTCTTTCTAAAAGTCCGGGCGGCTATGTGATTTCCTTCGAAATAAAACCTTGAGTTGCATTTGGGTTGCCATACCTGTTGATTGACTTATTTTACATTGGTGTACCTGTGGTGCGGACGGACGATCGCTCGCTCGCTCGCTTGCTCGGTGTACGGTCACGTGATTGGCAAATTTTCTCGGATGGGTAGATTACCACATTTCCTTAGCTATGGGGCTCCGCCCACGTGCGGCGCGGGCTCTGCTATAAACGGCTTATGGTGAATTCATTTCCAGCATACGCGTACAGCGTCCAATTTGTCCCTTAGAAGTTTTTTGTTGTTGCTGTTCTTTAAATCTCAAAAACTTCCTTAAAGACGTATACAATAAACTTTATACCTTCAATTGTCTGCATAAATTGAAAGGTTTACATGCTAGTATAATCTTCAAATTTAAACGCGCCTGATAGATATATCTGTTCTTAGAACGGCATGCACGAAAGAGCTTTTTTTCTGAACAGCATATCAAGTTGCTTGATCAGGATTTGTGCTGGGGCCTCGTAATTCTAAGCATAAGGATTTGTCTTCAAATAAAACTTAGTGCGACATTAGATCCTTTTGGCCCACGAAATCAAGATGGAGTAAATTATAAAATTCGCTGCGAAGTACGGACTGAAGTGTACGCGGCATAAACAAATGAAAGAAATGCACCAATCACCGACTGCGGTGGTGCTACTGATAGTCCGTCACTACAATACTGACACCATCTCCTGATGAACGTTGTGATCGATATTAAGAGAATGACTACCAACAAGACAAACAATAAAGACGGCCTATTAAAACTCTTTCTATTCTTAAATCGCGTTATTTTAAAATATTCGTCAAAAGTCATATTTAATAAAATTAGTGCAAAATCGGACTTAATATTATATTTGGACATTTTTATGTCGCTGGACGTATTAAATACAAATATTATTTCTTTACTGCTTGTGTAACAAAGACCAATAGAACGACAGGTTTCCACCTTGTGAAGAAAAACGTTTTTGTGAGAAGGCGAAAAATTTTTTATAGGTAGGAACAGGTTTCGCACGTGCGGGTTTTCCAACCCAAGATAAAAAATACAAGTCAAATATCACTCGGTCTGTGCTTTAAGGATCTCTCGGAAGTTTCATGGATAAAAGACAAGCGGTATTTTTTTTAAAAAAATGTGGAACCACACTGTTTGTTTACTTGCACTTACAACAAAAATTTCTTGGAGGAGTTGATGTTTTCACTTAAAAATTAGTTCTAGTGCAGCTATTAACCTGTTTATTGACAAGAGATCTAGACAAACCAAAAACGCCTGTTAGTTGCTATCATGATCATGATATCATGAGCACTCTGAATGCTAAGTCGTGCATAGAGTTCGAACACTGATATATTGGTTAATACCCTGCGAGCACAGGCCCTTCGATCTTCCAGATAAGTCGCGACTTATCTAGGCAAATCGAAGGGCCTCTGTTCGCAGGGTAGTTGGTTAAAGGCACCGCTATCAAATCAAGATCTTTCTCTCTTCAGCAATCGAGGGCCACTTACAGAAACATTTTTCAAGCAGCCAATCAGGAGTCATTGAAAAGGTGCTTTTTTGGTACCACGAAATTAAGACGAGCCCGTCTTCTGCCACTCGATGCACAAAACATTTTTAATAGTATGTTTGTTTTTGACGAGCCAACGACAGAGATGACGAAATCTTTTGTGCTTTCTGTTCTTTGAATATTTTTTAAAGGCAATAACCGATATTTCAGACATTGAACTAAACCCTTTTTTCAACTGACAACAAAAATGAGTTGATATCTTGTCTGTTATTTAATTTGTTTTATCACACTACGCCCACTATACTGAAATAAAAAGACGCGCATAGACCAAGACCTCGCTCACTATATCAGTGCCCAACAGCGACCATTCGAAGACTGAGGCCGAGTGCCTCTGTCAGTAAAGAATTGAAATTTGTTCATGTTCTTAATTACTCGAACTAGACAATTACCTTGTACAACTTACCTTTCTTAATTCACCATATAATCAGTCTTAAGTAAGTTAAAAAGATTCCTCTCCAGGGTACATCGAAATAAGGTGTCGATTTATTTGTTCTGGGTAGTTACGGATATAGGGCTGGGGCTGGCGAATTTATGGATCACTTTGCACAACAGCTTTGAACGATTTGCCAAGAATCGTTGCTTTAGCTTCCCCATCTCTGTTTCTTTTTTATTGCGCACAGAGAGGTTTTGGATACAGTGCACAGTTTTAACTTTTGGACGACTGAATAAACTGCTCAGTTAGAAGTTGACAGTCAGTACCCCTATTTAATATGAAGGATTTGAAAACTGTCCCTTAGAAATATTTAGCTCTTCTAAACACCTAATGGAAATTTCTTGATTTTCGTTGACTCAGAGGACAGAACTTGAAAGCCATTTACGAGGTAAAGTGAAGTGCGACAACATGACCGATCAATGTTTACGTTTAATACTTAGGAGCGAACTAATTCAGTTTACTGTTGTCGATTATCAGAACTGAAGGATGGAGGAACTGCTTTTAATTATATTTCTCCAAAAAAAAATGGTTCAAACAAATATGTAATGATCGGAGTAACTCCTTCTGCATTTTCAAATCACGAAGCACAGTCAAAAACCAAACGTCACTTCGCACATGCTCCCTACAGTTCTGAAATGACTGACAGATTTCTTAACTGACCCAATCAGGCCAATCTAAGCAAAAATCTAACGCCTCTTTCAGGTCCATGAGGTCAATAATTTTACACTCTAAAATATCTGGTCCCGATTAGTCTGCTCTTGGAATATTTAAAAAAAAGATACATGAATCATTCAAGTAATTGAAACTCACGCATTGCAGTTAAGAAGATCTATTAAGTCGTCACTGGCAATTAAATATAGAAGGAACTCCCAAGTAAAAAAACAGTAAATATATAAGTAAAATAGAAGGAGTAGCTGAGCAAAGCAGACAGATCAGGAGTAAGGCAAACTTTTATAATTAGCATTGCATTATACTATAATTAGAATTCTGCGGCATAAGAGCCCGGGGCGAGAGACGAATACATTTTTGACTGGAGTAGCCGAGAAAAGCTGAAAAGCGTAAAACGTGACAGAGTTAGAAGAACCGGATGGCAAATATCAATAACACAGATATCGAAAGAAAACCCTGAATTTCGTTAAAGTTTTCCAGTCGGATCCAACCTTGATAGCTCATTGTTTTCATTCGTATTATTATTATCATCATCATTATCATATTCATCATCAAGACATCATTATTATTATTTTGGTGAATAACAAAAACAAATACCTAATTTCATAACGTGGTTATAGTCTATTGTTCTCTTTTTCAGGAGATGAAACTAGTTCTACATAAACTCGCAGAAAAAATGCTGCCGATTGCATTGTTCCTGTGTTTCGCAGCCCTGACAGTTCATAGTGAGAATTCCGATATTCCTAGTACTTTGCATGAAATATACTTACTACAATGTTACGAGTTTACAATAAGATTTAAAATTGGATCAGTTAATTTTTGGTTTAATTTACCTCCACGTTAAGGCGACCATGTTGGGTGACGGGTTGTTGGCAAAAGGGGGACTTTGCATGAAAAAAATAGTTTAGTTACTAGCCGAGGGACCTCTTGTGTTTTTTTGTGCCAGCCAACGTGGCAACCGTAGCGTTAGCTGCAAACCATAAATATCTGTTGAGTCAGTGAAGCTTGGTGTTAGTAATATTCCATCGTTCGTGTATAACTTCGAATGTAGCTATACCATCTTAAGTGTTATTTCAAAGTGATACCATTATAACAAGAGCATTCATTTGTCTTCTCTAACCAGCCACGAACTCGTCACCACCTGTTTTCCCTCAGAAGACAACATCAGGCAAATGTTGCAGTTTCCCGTTCAAATACAAGGGAGTGATCTACAATTCTTGCATTTATGTTGATCGCGACAAACTCTGGTGCTCCTTGGATCCTGTGTATAAGGGAAGATGGGGCTACTGCCGTGAGTTTTAAATTGACTTAACTAAAGCATCTTTAGTGTGTATTTCAAAGTTACATTATCATTACACTAAGAGCAATATTCTGTCTTTTCTTTGATAACATTACTAGTCACCACGTCACCGACTGTTTGCACTCATAAGACAGTATCAGGCAAATGTTGCAGTATTCCATTCATTTACCATGGAAGGACCTTCAATTCTTGCACTTCTTATAATTGGCACAGACTCTGGTGCTCCTTGGATCCTGTGTATAGGGGAAGATGGGACCACTGCCGTGAGTTTTAAATTGACATAGCTAAAGCATCTTTAGTGTGTATTTCAAAGTTACATTTTTTATCATTATACCAAGAGCATTCTGTCTTTTCTTTGATAACGTTACCGGTCACTACAACTGTTTGCCCTCAGAAGACAACATCAGGTCAATATTGCAGTATTTGTGTTAAATACAAGCAGGTGACCTACAACTCTTGCACTACTGCTGATTACCACAGACGTTGGTGCTCCTTGGATCATGTGTACAAAGGACGTTAGGGAAACAGCCATGAGTTTTAGATTGGCACGATTAAGGCATTCTTTAGTGCCTATTCATTAATGTGATGTTATCATTATATATCAAGACCTTAAAATCAACCATTAATTAAGTAGAAATAACATTGTGAACGGTTTGAACCCAAGAGTCATTTCATAAATTAAGTGGAATAAGATCGTCCAGGTCAGTATAGTCCTGGATAGGACTGTTGTTGACAGTGACTGACGTTTCGACAACTTGTGCGGTAATCATCTTCAGAGTCAAAGTGAGTTGTATCACGTCAACTGATGGTATTACACTCTGGTTAATGACCCGATTGGTCAATTACTTCGCGATGTTATTGGTCGTCTGTCAGTTAAGTCATGATGTTATTTAACAATTAATGAATGAGGCTAAGTATCTTATGAAGAATTATGGAGATCGCGGAGGGTGTTACAGCCTCGACGGATAACACCCTCCGAGATCTCCATAAATCTTCATATGATACGAAAGCCGAATTCAATAATTGTTTTATTATTTATTCAAAATAATTCCTAGTTTAAAGGCACGGCTAAACAATGTTACCTCCATCGATCCATCGAAGTTAAGTTCATCTTCGACAGTGCACGTTTAGCGTTGTTCAGCTCCGCAAATATTCTTCAAATAGCAGATGTCGCCCTTCGAGTTGTCTTCTGCTCTTTTTGCCATGTTATTAGCAATTTTTTTCGCCTAGTTCTTACTCTTTAGCCAATCAGAATTGGGGAAATATTTTGAATGAATACTAATGGCTATTTAACAATTATTCCTCGAGCCCGAATGGGCTCTATGTCAATAGCCCATCAGGGCGAGAGGAACAATTGTTTTATTAAAATCCAACTAGTTGGTCAAAAATATGGAGGCAAAACAACTTTAGCCGGCAAAACGCCGCCATTGTTTTGGTTTTCAAAGCCGGCGCTTTTCGCTACAAGTGGGCTGTAACATATAGCTAAGTAGTAGCTCGATTAATCAGAACGCAGCATTGATATAATAGACCACTAGTTGGATTTTACTAAAAGGCTGTAGATGTCATTGGTGCTTTTCTATCCGCACTTTGTCATCGTTTTCAGTTTTGCTTGAGTCCGTCAATAAATTATTTGTACCGTGCCGGTAACCGTTGACTAAGATTCAGTGGCGTTTGTTCTAAGTACGTAAGCCAGCTTTCTAAAGTGAGTCGTTTATAGTGGTCTGTAGCATACGTAATACATGTTGTAGAGTCCCAGTTGATTTCATTTTTCGTCTGTAAGTGGTGCTCAGCAATGTAATTAATTGTTGACATTACCATTTCGTGTAGCTCGTTTGCGTTATATCTGGTTGTTTCGGCTCTTGTAGATTTGCTCAGCTCTTATGCCAGAAAAAATAAATTTGCTATCAGGCTAATGTTCAAAATAGCTGACAGCCATGACAGGCCTTACAAGATCTCTTTACCGCTCTTATCGATGCCATGCCACCAAAATTTGCTTGTTTCATTGCCTCATTGCTTCAATCCCAGGGTGACCGTCATGTGCCAGATCTAGCACGCGACAACGAATGAAGTAGCTTTGGTATCACAATTTGAGTTCCACGAAGAACAAGCATATCAGTCGCACATAATTCACTTCGCACAGCCAATGAATTCTATGCCATGCGAGTTCCTATTCAAGAGAAATTCTCGAGCACACTTTTCAGCTCTCTGACGCTGTCTCTAAATTTTACAAATTGTCAGGCCATCAAGTTTCAATCCTTGAGAGAGCCAACATTTTACATAGTCTTTTGCTTTGGTGTTTGTCTTTCTACGGTGGTATGTAACACAGAAGGCGTGATAAGAAAGATATGCAATATACTTAGAACCTGAAATGTACTTCACTGTAAACTGGCCAGGGTGCATTCTGTCAGAAGCCATCTTTCGATCCTAGAACAGTTCTTTAATTTAGGTGTGAAAAAGCACTTTTAGATTCTTGGGGTCAGTCATTAGTTCAAACTTAGTATCGTGCAAATAGGTAAGAAATCTTTCGAAGGCTCTTACAAGCACCAAGGCCTCTTTCTCTGAATTTAAGCCCGCTCCCAATGTATAGCTCTTCATTGCTTAGTTACTGGTAGAGCACTGCAGCGCTAACGGAAGACCATGGATTCGAATCCCGTTGAAGCCCCGAAATTGTTTTGGGTAAACTGGCACTCGCTTAAATTGCTATTAGAACTGCGACGATCAAATCTTCATTTAAATTTGTATTTCCGCAGTTCACATCATCTTCATTGTATAAATTTGTGATCTCGACAACCGCCATCTGTACCTTCCGCATAACACTTGCATAGTATCATTCCATCAATGAATGATTTTATCTTCACTTTACAACAAACCGAAAGTCTGTAAAATCCTGTAGTTTCTTCTGTATCCTGCTTGCTGGCACCCTTTGAGGGGTCATACTTATCGGTAGTTGAAACAAAATGATATTAATATCGCATCACAACTTTTTTTTTGTAGGTTGACTTTAGTGTCATTTAAATTACTAACCAGACAAGTGAGTATAAACGTCCTTTTAGTACTGGTAAATTTCAGTTATAAACTAACTCCAGTTCATAATCCTTGAC
>BOPM01000839.1:137387-159831 GCA_022179025.1 Porites australiensis | reverse complement strand
TGAAGCCCTAATTTGCACAAAACCCTGAAGGATTTTGGTCGTAGCAGTAAAATGACGTCATAGATGAAAATGGCCTATTACTACCCTGGGAGCAGAACTTTCTTTTGTCTTCTTCTCACCTGGAAGACAAACCGCCACCTGTTTTTAGAAAGCATATGATAGTGAAAAATTCAGTAAAACGAAATCACTTCGAAGTTAAAATGAAAACAAAGGACTGAGAGTAATCTACGACCAGCCGTCCCCACCATCAGAACGCCTGGAACGGACTACCAGACGTTCATCTTCTTTTTTTCTGCTTTTTTCTTCCTAGAAAGCGAAAACGTGCGCGTTTTTCCTTTTCCAATCACCTTTCGAAGAACAAGGGAAGAATGACCGCCTTATCGCAGGTTAGTCTATAACAGAGGGAATGGAAATGGAATACAGTGACCTAAGCAAAAGGCCAGCTAATTATAAATTCTAAGATTTGCCAGTTTCTCGCAATTAACCGTAAGCAAAGAGAGGGATTGGAAATGACATAGTCCCAGCTTTATGACATAATCAAATGTCTTTCAAGCATTATAATTAAAAGTTTCGAACAACAGAAACCCCAGTTAGCTAATTGTCCATCTGCGCTAGCCTGATTCTCATCAGACGTCCGAGGTCGATCGCTGCCCCTTCGTTTCTCTTCCTCTCCCGTCTGATACAGTCAGTGCGAGTCGTTTTTATGACGTCAGAGTTACGTCAGAGTACCCTCTTGTATATCAAGAGCCAAGAAACAAAGAGTGGAAAAGGAAACCAGAACAATTTTACGCGGGTTTTTCCAAGATCAGATTTTGGGAAAGCGAAGATTTGTTATAACTTCTTCGCCGAAGAAAGTTGTCCACTGTTATCCTAGACGAACGCAATTCTTTGCTTGATATATCTGCGCTGAATTCGTCGAAACAAGCGATAGAATAGCGGCTTAAGCGCGCCCAATAGGATTTGCGAGGAACTCTTTGCAA
Source organism: Porites australiensis (assembly GCA_022179025.1). Taxonomy (NCBI): domain Eukaryota; kingdom Metazoa; phylum Cnidaria; class Anthozoa; order Scleractinia; family Poritidae; genus Porites; species Porites australiensis. The sequence goes on along the minus strand of BOPM01000839.1, from coordinate 158,851 downwards.
GATTTTAGGTGGTGAATTACAGTCTTCGAACGAGGACTTGCAATACGTTTGCAAAAGAAAATAAGAGAGAGGCAGAGAAGGGAAGGGACCGCGATTCGGACCTCGAACGCCACGTCTGAGCGGAATCATGACACCGGTACATCCGCATCGTCTTTTGCCTCGGTTTATCGGTATTCTTTGTTATTCGCAAGTTCCCTCACTGCTTATACGTGCGTTATTCAGTTTGATTAAATTGTTCTTGTAAAGTTATAATTTTTTAGGTGGGTTATTTAATTTGTATGACGGTAAAATGGCATCTTTGAGACAAGCTTGCACTCCAGACTAGAGAAACAGCAAAGTAGGGTTTGTACTGGGGAGACATCAGCGATCTTTTACCGTGCTGAATGAAAGAAATATAAAATTATGAAGATTACGGCAATTAAGAAAACGGATCACTACAAGACCGGGTGTAAAAATAATAATAATAATAAAGGTGAACTCCCACTTTGCAGATTGGTCAATAGCTGTCTAATAACCCCACGTGGCCTCCACATGTATACTCTTCTACGAACAGAATTAAATGTAATACAACGAATAACAGAGACGATTCGTCAGATCATGTAGGCGAATCGACTTGTAGGCGAACCGACCCTGCGGTTTCCGTCCTTTGGGACGCCAGTGTACTGTATCTACAATGTTCGTTCATTGCAAAAAACTTCCATCGATTTTTAAAGTAATTTGTACAAGAAATTTCAAGTACTCCTTCTGAATGGAAAGCCAATGCTTGAAACGGTGCCGAAGACTATATCGTGTTCTGATCGTGTAAAATTCCATCCAGGGCAATACCGCACCTTGTTTATAAACAATTCAGAAAATCATATAGCGATTTTACTGGAACGAGAAGTCAAAAAGTTATTTTTCTCGTATTTGTCCTGTTTTAAGATATCTTTGTACAAGGGCAAATATAATGGCATATTTGAATCACATTTGTCTTACATTTCCTCAAGACAAATGTGATAACAAATTTGTCTCACATTTGGGACATTTGATGGGTGGACAAATCTGACATCAGATTTGTCTTAGATTTGTCTTTGAGGCAAATATCATTAAATTCAATTTTTCGTCCAGTGGAACTATCCTAGGCCCTCTTATATTCTTGATCTATATCAACGATTTGCCAAACTGTTCAACGTTCTGCCAACCTTGGGTGTATGCAGACGACACCCACGTAACACATGTTAGCGCAGACTTGCCCTCAATGCAGTCTAATCTGAAAACTTACTCCTATTTTGCAACGGCTGGTACTGTTTGTAAAATGTTTCTTTTTTCCTTTCCTTTCTTTAAATTTGTGTGTCTCTCCCCCGCCTCGACTGGGCTCTCCAATTCGCGGGTGGTAGCTATCGTGAAATTGTAAATTGAGATTGAATGAATAAAGTTGAAAGTTGAAAGTTTGAAGTTGATTTACTCTGAATACGACTCAAACCGACTTTATGTTAACTGGTTCTAGACAAAAACTGAATCCCTTGAACTTCTGATAGATAAAGTTCCTATAAAACAAGTATCCACTTTTAAATCACTGGGGATTCTTATAGTGATAATAACATGGCATGGCATAGTCATATCGACAAACTATCCAAAAAGATTGCCTCCGGCATTGGCGCCATAAAGCGAATTAAGCCTTTTGTTTCGCCAGAAATACTACGTTACGTCTAGAATGCCCTAGTACAACCCCATTTCGATTACTGTAGTATTGTCTGGTACAATGCTCTCTGAAAAATAAGAAAAACTGCAGAATTGTGCTGCTCGCATTTTGACTTCCTCCTCCCATGACGCTGACGCTGGGTCAGGCTTGTTACAACAACTTGGTTGGAAAGACCTGATTGCTCAGCGTTAAGTTCAAGTAGCTTTAATGGTGTTCAAAGCTCTTGATGATATGGCTTCTGACTACTTATCCTCTATGTGTACTGAACGCAGTACGTCTCATGTCTTAAGTACTCGCTATGTCTTAGGGACTCTACAAACAAATTAAATGTCCCTTTACCTAAAAAGGAGCTTTACTTATAGAGGTGCAACTCTCTAAAACAGTCTACCCTGCAATCTGAGGCAAGTAAAAACTTTAAATCGTTTTAAGGAATTGTTAAACCTTCATTTTAGTTAATTAAGATACACGGAATTCATGGAAAATACTGGTCTAGTTTAGTGTAATTATGAGTGCTATTTTTACAGGAAAGACTCTTCAAATACGTATTTATTGTTATTAAATACTATTATGTAGTTGTATTTTATATTGTACCAACCTGATGAATTTTTTGCCGCGTGTTAAAAAAACAGAGATTTGAGATTTTAATGTGCTGAATAAACAAGAATTGGTCACCCAAGCACGGTTCTCGGGCGAGTGCGAACGAGGCTTACAAGACAAGTCACACAATTTCCAGTTCCGTTCGCCTTTATCCTAGCTGGAACTTAATTCATTCAGTTTCCTAACACTGCTTTCAACTGCTCTCTAAACAATAGAGTGATTCAGCGTTCGGTTGCTATTCGCCGTTTTGCAAATACATTAAATATTAATAACGATAAAAGACAATTTCACATCCAAGAGCTAAAGTAAGAACTTCGTGAAGTTTATTATAAAAAATGACTTATGAATTTTTTTTTCACAGCACGAAAATCTCTTCGGTGTCGTGATGGCACTCACCAATTTTCTCAGAAATCAGGTTTCGCTGTAACGCACGTCTACTGTCTGGACAGACATGAAAATTATATTCAATAATCACCAAATTATTTCTGTAGCCTCACTGGCTCACTCGATTCTTGTATAAAGCAGAACGTCGATCCAGAAGATAAGATACTATTTGTTTTTTGAAAGCATGTCAGAAATAGAAGATTTGTCGGGATTTATAATAAAAAGCTGAAGTTCCATGTATTGACTTGCAAGTGACATGCTGAGGAAAGTTCATCATTTATACTTTCATCAGTTATAGTCATAAAAGTTAGGGCTGCCCATTCAAACACGCAACTCACATAAACTGAAGGAACTGTTTTCCAGTAATATTTAAATGGATGTCGCACCATGTTGCACTTAAAAAGAGTCAAAGAGATCATTAAAACGAAGTCTATTTATTGCACTTCGCTTGAGTAAAATATAATCAATTTTTTTATCATGTAGACAGAGTGTGTTAACCGTTTTGTATCGTTTTGGCCACCAACAACTTTGTAACGCTATGCTTCTTAGAAGCCAATCAGTTACAATTTCCCGGAAAAGGATTTGTTTTGTTTTTGCCAAATTCGTAAATAATTAGCAAACACTCTGTATAAGTACCTTGTTGCGAACTCATTTAATTACAATTTATTTTCTTCTCCTATGATAAGTCGTGATAGTGTCAATTAAGGGAAATTTGAAGCAAAAGTTTCAAAGAGAGCTGCTCAGTCTAAATCGGTAAGGACAAAAGGCGGGATGGGTTTGCGGAATGTGTCATCCAAATCTTCCTGAGTTGTGTTGTCTGGTTTCGGACAGTTCGAGAAATGGAAAGTGAAGCGATCATTTTGTCAACCTTTTCATCATTTTGGTTAAGTATAGTCTTTCATTCCGATGTACAGTTTCTAAAAAGTCAGAACACCGATCAATTTGGAAAAGCATTCGCGTCTTTCATTAATGGCACGAGTGAATAGCCACCGAGACGACAACGACATGACGATAACTCGGAAGAGCAACGGTAACACTAAACTTGTCGTCATCGGTACAGTCGCTGACTACGAAGTTATGTCACCGTTACACACCAAAAATTGACAATTGGCGTACTATTATGCAGTTAGTGGGAGATTCCATAGTTATTACAAATAATTCAGTACACAATGTTTTCTCTCCTGTGACTCATCCAATTTTCGATGCCTTGATTGTCTTCTGCGGTGCAAGTCTAATGCTATAATTATAATACAACCAGAACTAAAATAACTAACCTGAAGTTTCAGCTTTACTTTGTTGTATTTGTAGCGGACGTTTCAGAAAAACGAACCAAAGCACGGCTTCCCGATGATTATATTTTCAGGAATTCTTGGAAAGGACACTTTTCACACGAAACGTTCTCTCCACTGAAGCCAGCGCCCAGATATTCATTTCCGTCTTTAGAGCTCCGCCTTTTTAATTACGTCACTAGTAGAAGAAAACTTGATTGGCCGTCATCTCATTCAAACTTTGTTTTTTTTTTCTTTTTTAATCTTAATCTTAATTAAGGGGCAAAACCGAGAGAAAAATGTAACTGAGCGAGAGAAATAAAATGGCTGCCTTCATAGCTCTTTCGATAAGTAGATCGAGAAAAATGGTGAGAGGGAGGAAGTGAAAGAGAGAGACAGAGTCGGCAGCATTTCAGCATAATAGCGGAGCGCCGAAGCCCCATATATTGCCATAGAAACTCCGAGAAAATTGGGTTATGATGAGCAGATTTTTGGCAAAAGGTAAAATTACTCTCTACTTCCTGCAACAACTTTTCGCAGCCTCCAACAACGTGAATTGTTAACGCGCAACATCGCTATTCAACCTCTTTTTTTAGCAATGTTGCAAAACAAGTTGCACGTTTTTTTCGCCTTTTTACCGTAATATGTGGGACACTTGCAAACCGCTATCACAAAACTAGTGTCATCCTCGTTATAAAAACTTGTGAAGTTTTTCTTTGTTTTCTAGCTATCGGGTCCCCAATAGGGTTCTTCAATCCCGCCATCCCGACCAAACTTTTCCTTTCATCTCGAAATCCGGAACGTTTTCGTTGCGGATCAATCCCGATCCCGGCCACATCTTTTAGTTACAGATTACGTCACAGTATGATTTCCAAGCCTCGTTATAATTATTTAAGCAATAGAAAACATTTTTCGTGTTTGTATAGCCTGATATAAACACAAGAGGGGCTGGGAGAATTCGAGACATGCACGTTTGCATAACTGTCGAGAATTCTCCCAACCCCTCTCATGTTTATATCAGGCTATGCAATACAGAAAAAAAATTCAATTGCTTTTACAAATTAACTTTCTCGAGAAAAAATGCAAAACTCTTTGCAATGGCACTTATTTCAAGAGAAACTCTTACCAGTCGTGAAGTCTTATACATAAAGTCTTAAGGATACGGATTTTTCTCGCTTAAAATGTCACTTAAGCGAAAAAAAATATACACAGCAAGTTTTCTAAAGATTTTCCAAGTTTCAGCGGACGAATGAATGGGTAATTAAAACCATGCTTTACACCAGACTCTTCTCTTCCTAGATGTACGAGTCCATCTAAACAATACCCAAATAGAAACTGATCTCCACACAAGACCCATCAACAAGCACCAAAGAACCACCTGCCATCCCGCGAGTACACAAAGCGTATCATCCCTTTCAGTCTTACCTTACGATTGCGTCGCATCTACTCCACTGACTATTTCTTCAATAATCGCGGCAATGAACTTATAAAATTTCTGGAACTACGAGGATACAGTCGCCATTTTCTTTCTTTCTTCACTTTCTTCATTAACCGCGTTCGTACCATCCCGAATCGAGAAACGTTGAATCAACGACCACAGAACAACAACACAAGAAAAGACACTGTTTAATGCCTTTTTTTCTGTTTGGGTGAAAAACTGTCAATCAAAAAATTTAGTGAGCAAAGAATATTTCTCATACAATGTCTTGTAATTTCCTTGCTGAATAAATAATCTGTATGAATAATTAATTAGCTTAGTGTGGAAGTTTTGTTTTCGGGTTTTTGGCACAGTTAGAGGCCTGAAACTCAGTCAACACACAAATAAACATATTATTAAGAAAATACTAAATGCAAGCTTAAAAGGAAAAAGTTAATGCACGTTTCGCCCAATTATGGAGAAATCGGATAATTCTCATGCAACGCCTTATGATTCATTGTTGCCATTTGAAAAATTTATTAGCTAAGTGGGATAATGTTGTTCAGGGCTCTCATAGAAAGCTTGGGATACCTGTGGTGACACAAACCTTGACCACAGGATATCCAAAGGAGCAAAAACCTTTTATGTAATGATACTTTACTTCTTGCAGTTTTTGATGGATCAAATTAACGCTCGCCACAAGAACGCCGACATGTGGGCGGATCTACCGTATATAGCAAGCAAGCAACGGTCACATTTTCAACGAACTAGGAATGTGCTGAATAAACAAGAATTGGCCACGCAAGCACGGTTCTAGTTCGTTGAAAATGTGACCGTTGCTTGCTTGCTATATACGGTAGATCCGCCCACATGTCGGCGTTCTTGAGTCATACAATTTCCAGTTCCGATCGCCTTTACCCTAGATGTAACTGAATTCACTCAGTTTCCTAACACTGCTCTCAGCTGATCTTTAAACTCCAGGTAAACTATAGAGTCATTCAGCGTTCGGTTGCCATTCTGCGTTTTGCAGATACCCCAAATATTAATAATGTTAAAAGAAATTTCACATTCAACGCTAAAGTAAGAAGTCAAGTAAGGTCTATGAACAAAAAAGGCTTAAGAATCTTCTTTTCCATAGAGCACGAAAATCTCTTTGTGATGGGACTCGCCAGTTTTCTCAGAAATCAGGTACCGCTGTAACGCACCTCTTCTGTCATGACAAACATGAAAATTATCCTCTATATGAGGAATTCAATAAGGTACTATTTGTTTTTTGAAAACATGTCAGAAATAGAAGATTTGTCGGGATTTATACTAAAAAGTTGAAGTTCCATGTATTGGCTTGCAAGTGACATGCTGAGGAAAGTTCATCATTTTTACTTCAATTTATAGTGATAAAAGTTAGGCCTGCCCATTCGAACACACAACTCACGTAAACTGAAGCGATTGTTTTCCAGTGATATTTAAATGGGTGTTTCACCATGTCGGGTGACAATTTTCCACGGGCGTAGAGGGAGGGAGAGTTTTCGTTACTCAATTAATTAGTCAGCGGTTGTCGCTGAGTCGTGGCCAATTAAGCTTTTGCGCTTTGAAAATTGGAATTTTTCGGGAGTTAAAAAAATTGTAAAATGCAAACATCACCTTTTACATGGTTCCTTTTTTCTCATTTTGACGCGTGCACTGGAACATATAGTTTGCTTGGGCGAGTCGCGTTTGTCTCAAGTGAACAATAGCCGTCGAGCAAATGTATTTCCAGCAGGGGTGGCTAACTTTGGTAAAGCTATGTATCGTTCCCTAGAAAGGTCAACCCAGGACACCCGGGATGGATTTTTTTGGTACAGTGCCCAGGCCTCATTTTCTTGGCCGCGCGTTGATCTGGCCCAGCTACTTCGGCGAGCATATTCTCGGCCTTTTTGGATTACATCCTTCGAGTTTGTCAAAGTCTGCGGGATTCGTTTTTCTATCTGGGAAAGCTTCATTGGTTTCTGCTGCTATCCTATTACTACGATCCTGGCATGTTTATTTTCTGTTGGAGCTCGAATTTCGTGGAAAAAGTTGCAGTTGAATGAGGGCATGGCGGCGAAAATGGCATCTCTTGTCTCCTACCTTGTATACTAGGGTATCTAAAAGATAGTAAGTACTAGAATAATTACTATCAGTCTATAGAAAGAACTTTTGGGAACGTTGTTTAGAAAATGATCAAGTAGTTATCAACTCTGGTTTTCCCACAGTAAATTGTAGAAAATGATAGAAATTCAGATTGTTTTTCCATATATTTAATATACGGTGTACTATCTTTTCTCTGGAAACACGATACTTTTCTTGCTGTTTATTGCACTTTATTACGTAACAGTTATTCAGCTATATATTTATAGAAAACAACAACACAAATCCCGATCCCGGCACCATAGGCTCAACGCGACTACACCTTACCACTACACCACAGAGACTGACTACGTGATCACTGGAAAAGTCTTTAATTTAATGCCTTTTCCATGAAACTTCCGCCGGCAAGATTATCGCCAGCCGCATTAATCAAGCTATTAACGGTAAAAAAAAAAAAAAAACAATGTAAACGCATATTCCATGGGAATGAATGAATGAAAGAACATAATTATGCTTTTCAAAACGCCGATACACGTCCTCGTCTACAACGTAGGACACAAAACATATGTTTTGTTATCTCGATTTCCGCTGTTATTTTGAAGCGAATGGTCAAAATCACATCCATTTTCGGCTCATACAGGTTCTTAAGAATAGCATGACATGACATTTTCTCACTTTCACATCACCTTCTAGCAGGCTGGAATCTGTATATCCCCCGTGTTGCGGAGTCGAAGAGCAAATGCTCATCTTCTCGTCAGAATAGAAAACAAGCAGATAAAAACAGTCCAGAACGATTCTTTTGGATAAAACTGGCATAAAACTACTTATTTTTGTGTAGAAGCAATGAACAGTAAACGAGAGATAAGGGGAAAACTTGGTCACGTGGTACAAATTCACGTTTGCCGTTTGGCGTAAACGTGAATCTTAATCTTTCTAATTTCACCGATCAAGACAAATAAGTACTTTCATCAGTTTTCCCGTTTCTTTCAAAACATCCTTCATTTCCGGGCGTTTCACTGTAGTCAATGAAAGACACGCTTTAGCAGTCTTCTTTCAAAACGCAATGAACCAAGTTCCGGGGTTTTTGTGAGCACCCGTTAAAAGTACTGAACGCGAAAACTATCAATTTTGGTACAATGAGGGGCAGCTACTTTTTTGTACCCAAAGGTCAATGCATGGACAGGCTATCGAAGGAATACAAGAGGGATGCTTGCCCAATGGTTAGCACCTAACTACGCAAATAAATGTCTCATCACATCCTTCAGGATCCTTGTCTGTGAGGTTGGTACTAAATTAAATTTACTCTCTAGAATACATTACACAACTTAGTGAGCAACCCTTTGCAAGTAGAATCGGCGATCAGTGTTGGCAATTTATATTTCTAAGGGACGTCGCACAAAGGCCTAACGCACGGGGCTTTTTAGTCAATGACTGACATAAGACTTTCCTCGACCCAGTTAGAGTGCGAAAATGTACGTACGCGTGAACTTTGCCTACAACTTTAATACAATAAGCTGAATAAACCGGAAGCTGAATACTATGAATAAATTACTAAATCACATCGCTCAGGTTTTTGGGTGGATATTACAAACCTTATTTCCTCAAGTACCGGAGAGGTTTTTCGCGCATTCTGTTGCGCAGTGTGGCTGTGATATACCAAGCATCAGACGGGTTACGCACCGAAAGCCACCATTTTACTTTTCTTCTACCAAACGGTTTTCCTGCAATGGTCTTAGTACTGATCCGTTACCAAAGCCTGGCACGAGCAAGATAAGGTCAAGTTGAAGGAATTGATATTCTCCTCGGGACAAGAAAAGGTCGCCGTCGAAGGAACAATTGATGCAATACAAGAGCTTCAAGGTGCTAAGAATCGCCAATTCTGGATTACAACCAGTGAAGGAACTCCTCAAAAGCGTCCAAATTACAAAGGAACTTTGGAGACTAGACAGACACAGTGATTGTCGCACCACGCATCATGTAGAATAAATTTGTTGGTTTGGTCTTTTCTTAGCCACAAATCACGGAAAACTATCCAAAAATTGTTTTGTTTGTTTGTTTGTTTTTATGTTTCGTATGAGTCAGTTCGGCCATTTAATAACTCACCTCCGACAAAAAAACCTACATCAGAAGTTCGTCTTGTTGAGGCTGGGTTCACAGATCAGACGATTGGGGCGGCGTTATACGTTCTTCCATTCAAGCTCACAAAAAACATAAAGTTTTCTATGTTTCAGTTTAAAATAAACCATCACATCCTGTACACTCGGGACAAACTTTTCAAGACCAAAATTACTGACAGTGACTCTTGTCCTGTGTGTGAATCGAAGCAGACCGTAGAGTGTCTCTTTGTAGAGTGCCAGCGTGTTCTCTTCTTCTGGAACCTCTTTACCTCTTGGTGGAACGATGATAATTCGCCTTCAGTGTCCTTGACCAATAGCGATAAGAATTACGGATATCTGCCTGGGAATCGATCCTTCCATACGTTTAATCTTTGCCTGATAGTCGCTCGGTTATATATCTACACCGCAGCGAAAGCGAACCATATAGTTTCTTATCCTTTAAAGCTTTTCAAAACACAAATTATCTTTAGAGCCTTTAAGTGTCCTTGAATTCTTCAACCTTTAGCCGCAAACAAGCTTGACTTGTTTAGCTATTTCTGTTATTGGGTTATTTTTTTCTTTATCTATTTAACTATTCATCTTTTGTAATTAATAATTGCAACATCCTATATACCAGTTGTATATTGTCTGTTCCTTTAATTTTAGTTTTGCAATGCCATTCTGCGATAACCATTGGCCGTGATGACCTCATAGCTATTTGTGTTTATCTCACGAATATGGAACATGCGGGGGAATCACATTAAGATGATTGATGATTTTTTTCCAGTTTTGACTTGATAATTATAACTGCTAAGCACTGAAACTTCGTCGCCAATTTCCTTCATAGCTCTTACGTTTTTAAAAAGAGAATGTTATTTACTGTTTTTCTGGAGGAAAATATTAATTCGGCAAGAGGCAGAACGTCCTGATCAAAGAAACTAATTAGGGCATTCTTGCCGACAGAATATTTGAAGACGAGACAAAACATGCAGCTTTTATGGAGAATTTTTTTTCCAGTTTTGACTTAATAATAACTGTTAGGCACCGAAATTGCGTCACAAATTTCCTTCATAGCTTTCGCGATTTTTCATAGAGATTTTTACTTGCAGCATTTCTAGAAGAAAATTGTCATTCATTAGTGAAATTATATTTAACAATTATTCCTCGAGCCCGAATTGGCTCTGAGTCAATAGCTCATGAGGCCGAAGGCCGAATGGGCTATTGACTCAGAGGCCATGAGGGTGAGAGGAATAATTGTTTTAGTAAAATCCAACGAGTTGGTCAAAAATATCGAGACAAAGCAACTTAAAGTAAGACTTTAATCTTTTTTTGCCGCCAAAAAAACGGCGCTTTTCGCTACTAGTGGGCTATAACATATAGCCTAGTAGTCGCTCAACCAATCAGAACGCACCACTGATAATAGACCACTAGTTGGATTTTACTAATTCAAAATATCCAGTCTTACTGAAGCGTAAGGTACCCCCTTTAAAAGAAAACAAAATAAACAACAACAACATAAAAAAGCAGCGAAAAAGAAAAAAAACAGCAGCTCATGGAGGACACTTATCACAATTTTATTATGCAGCGACAGAATGAGAAATTACATTTACAATTTGCATTTGGTTTCTTTGACAAAATTTATTGAGACAGCATATAACTTAATTGCATTTATATTACCTTGATTAAGCATCAATGTCATTGTTATAATTTGATGTGTACTGGCCATTTACATTGCTCCACTCAAAGGCACACAACACAACGAAACACAACCACAAAAATTGGGAAATAACGTTAAGTGCAAACCACAGATGTCAGCACACCTCCCACCCACCCTGGGGCAATATGTCCCAACAAGAAACAAGCAACTGGATTCATTAAATCACAGCCAATGCCAATATAAATGAAAGGTGTGAATATTTTTTTAAGCCATTTAAAGAAATTCACTGCTTTCTGTTTGTCATCTTCAGTAAAAGATCGCAGGCCATTCCAGCCAATGTCATCCTCCTCATCATAATTGTCCTCATCATCCGAAAGAGTTGTGCTTTCCATGGGGTTATTGCTCAGCTCGGGGTGAAAGTGAAACATTGTAATAATATCTTTAGGAGTGGGAAGGGTATCTTTGCTCCAGGGAAACAAACAGACTTCTATCACTCCATCACTTTCATTTCCCCACATTCCTAAAAAGAAAACATGATACAGCATCCATTGCAGTCAGTCACATAATTGTATTCTCAGTTCCCTCCCATCTTCTCTTGGTAGCTTCCTCCTTTTGTCTCTTATTTTATTGTGAAATATAAAGCACTGATATTTGCATAATTTCTCACTTTTTCTCCTGCTTCTCACCCTTTTAGATCTCCCACCTCCTGCCCTTTCCTCTCCCTTCTCCTGTATTCCTGCCACCCACTCTTCTCCCAGGGTCCCAACTCCCTTTTGTCCCCCACCAGTAAGGTAAATCTTCAGTAGCTACAGCGTACTGTACTCTTAAAAAAGTCAGGGAAAGTACTCTATCAGACTGTACTTCCACTGAATTAGTCAACTAATTGGCTACAGTGTAATTCCCCTGTGAATTTTACAGGCAGTGTTCAGCCAGGATCAATAAACCATGCCTTCTAAGGCTGAGAATGGACTGTACTCTTGATAACGTGCCGTTTTTGCTTGGATTAATAAGTCAATTACTAGTACCTCACTCACCACTTGGGTGATGAGAAAATAGAAGTAGCAAAGTTCTTTAATAAATAAAAGATTCATGAAATTGAGATCAGTATCTTTAACTGCTAAGGAATAATCAGAGGAATAAATTATGTCACTTTGTGCACTGATTGCAAAATAACGACATTGTTAATTCCACTGAATAACATCAAATAACTTCAAATCCTATTCTACTTATTAAAATAATAAAAAATATTTATCAATTTATTAATACGTAAGAGTATAAACTTCACTGTAACAATTTGACTATCACATATCACATTTATATATACCGTCTCTCATGTACATAAAATTTCTGTATCACAGAGCTCAAATGAAGGGCTTACCACAGTCTAATTGTAACTCGTCAGCAGCTTTCTGAATCTTCATTAATATGGCTACAGCTCGGTAGAAATCTTTATATCTCAGATCCTTATCTGACTCAAGTTTGTACTCTGCTAAATGAACTATACCACATTTCCATCGTTTTGGGGGATCAGCGAAGACATACAAATCTGAATCATCGTCATCATTATTGTCATCATTCCAGTAACAGAACCATTCCTCAGGATTTTGCCAAACAGCTAAATGGCCACTTGGCTGCTCCTCGTCATCAAAATTATAATGGCCGAGAGTATAGGTCTTATAAAATGACTCTGATGAAATTACCTCCTGTATAAAAGTAAATAAATACACACTCAGACGTACTTTATACTAAATCGTTTCTCACGCTTTTGAAAGATGAAAGAACATCAATCCTAATCTCCAAGTTGTTATTACGCATGTGTTGCATGTATGTAGCTAGCAATTCATTTGTACTTCCACTAAGAATGAATGGAATGCACAGTATGCAATTTGATCACGCACCTTTGGACCTCCTATCTGCTCATAATCTGATCACTGTTGTTTTGACTGTCTGTCACGTGAAACTTACACAAAGCACAGCGATGGAGCAAAAGGGTAAAAAAATGCCTCATCGTAGGTTACCGATCGTTGTCGCTTGCACTCTGTAACCTTTGGTTATTGCTAGTCTGTATTTCCTTAACTCTCTTTGCTTATTGTTTTATTTCAATCAGTAACACCATATATATAGAATTGGTAATACTGAATAAACTTGTTGTTGTTGTTGTTGTTGACATTTTTAAGTTAACAAGAAGGGTCTGGATAATCAGTGAATTTGTAAGACTGAAAGTTTGTAGATCTATGTCTATTGCCTAGTTTCAAACCGAGAGGGGCTGGGTACAATTCCGTTTATTATGATTTAAAACAAGATAAAACCCATGTAGTCAGAAAGAGCACATTGAAATCAACAGCATTCGCATACATCTCTTACAAATTTTCAAGTTTTTAAATATAGCTGTATCCTGTTCAATATTGGCCTGATCATCACCATAATAAACCAACTCGTAACCAGCCCATCTTGGTTTGAAACTAAGCAATAAGGTACACACAAACACTGATTGCATCCCATTCCATGCATCTTATGAGATAATAATGCATATAATAATGTATGTATGTAATAATGCATTGGCATATATGGCAGAAATTGCTTACCTTGGAAAACTGCGACACTATGTGTACATTAAAATGAATTATGAATAAAACAAGCCCTAAAATACTCCCCTGCCAAGGGACACCTATAAAAACTGGTTGAGCTTCTGATAACACAAATACTGAACAACCTGTGATCTACGAAAAGGGTATGAAGTGAACCTCTCCAATTCAGTTTTCCATGGATTTCATAGAATGGAATTTTTCTCAGGAGTTCAGCATGACTTATAGCATCAACCGCTTTAGATAAATCAACAAACACACAGCGTGTTCATTTCTTTTTTCAGCCTGTTTCTCATGGCATCAATAAAGTGAGTAACTTTGTGGCTTATCAGGACATTCTTTGAAGCAGCAGAATTCAATGGTAGATGATTCAAGCATTAGATTTCCACTGTCGTTAATCCACAGTGAAAAATATCTCTGTCGCTAACAGATATTTTTAGGCCACATGTAGTCTTGGATAAAAAAAATTCTAGAGAAACACATAATTATAAAAAGTTATAGAATTTAAAACATCCAATTTCTGAGAGCTCTGAGACCGAGACCATCTGCAATAGTGACTTAAATCAATCCAACGAATTGTTTCTAGGCAAGAAAAATCAGTGAGAGCTGCTTGTCTTGAGGATAACCTGGAAATTTCAAGCACTGGGGTTGCACAGTACAGTACTACTGTCCAGAGGTCTGTAGTAAGGATATTTCATAAATATTTGCAGGTCCTGATAACCACCTACATAAGTATATCAGGTATTAAAACGTCTGCAATCCCAGCGTGTTTCGGCAATTGTGCGGACTAATACCCCAGCCGAGTTCGAAAGTTTTAACGACGGCCGTTGAAGGGATTACAAATAACTATATCATAGCAATAAACGTAGGACTAAATGATAAGATTGATATAATTAAGTGTAGGTGTCCAAATATTTCTTCTGGTCACATAATTTTGTTAACGGAATCATCACTGTGTTTTCCTCGGCTTGAACTAATTGTATAATGATGAGAACGAAGAATGGCGCAGGGGAAAAAGTTCTTGAAGTACTAGACGTCACGGATTAGTTTTTAGTTTTGGAGAAAACTAATGTTTTCGGCAGCTTTGGAGAAAGAAAATCTTAATATTCCTTCGGGCCCAACGGTCTTAAACAAGTTGCTTTTATAATAATAAATCATGGAGGCCAAGTGCTTGATTTTACTTGATAAAAAAAAAAAAGAAGGTTGAATAGCAAATTTAGCTTCGTAGGGATCAAATAATAACTCTACTCTACCTTGAAAACGCGGAGAACTGCTCCCGAGCTCGGATGAAAATGTGTCAATAACGAAAGTCAAATGCAGAAAGATGACTTTGCTTCCGTCACTTCTAGTGGTTTTGTAATCTAATGAACAGGACTCAGTCCCATTTAAAAGCCTTGTTCACAAATCGTCAACACGTCACTAGGTGTGATATAGGGTTCGTCTGATGAATAGTGGCAGAAAATTACTTGAATACCAGTGTCACGGATTTTGTCAAAAGATTCGATCAAGTCACTTCTAAAAATACCGATGAAACACATTGACTTACGTCCGGGACAGATGGATGTTTAATAGGGGAGTCTCTTTATTAGCACCTATTTTGAAAGCAGTAGAAAAAGTAACTGGAAATACCCATTCTGATATTCATTTAAACTAACCTGACTGAAATTAAGATTACAAACGTGTTCCACGATTATAACAGAGCACAATGTCCAACTTCATCGCGTGCTCAATATTCTCTTCTGTTAACAGAGGTCAAGAAAGGTTAGAAGAGTGTGAGAAAAATACCAGCGGGGCAAAACTTGCGATGTGACTTTGCAAACTAAATCCTCATTTGGTAAACTTCAGGACCTCAATAAAAGCGCTGTTTGAAAAATGCGCGGAAACTATCACAGAATACGTGTCCTTTGCAATTGATTTGTCTCAAAAGCAAAAATCAGTTCTCTTCAGTTTCCGAGGCATAGTTACATTCCGTCAGTCAAATGTTCCGCAGAAAATATCGCGTGCTTTGTCATTTTTTTTAATGGCGCGCGCACTCATGCGATAATCAAGAACTCAAGAGTTTTTATATACACACTCAACATTCAGACCGAAGTCACTGCAGGGAAGGGGGACTGCATGTTAAGAACTGACTGAGTAATAAATAAAATAGCAATTGACTGAGTCGTTTAGTGTAATGCGGCACGAGGTGTGCGATGTTTTTTTTTTTGACTTATTGTATTTTTACAGCAGCTCCTGATTTTTATTATCAAATTGCAGAGAACATGGTGGACCCAGTATACAATATAAAGGCGATCAGGGGAATGTTAACAGAGATGAAAAAGAATACTCTACGTCCATACGGGTACAATTTTTCATCACTGTCTTCCTCCGTCTGACTAGCCTCCCACATAGACGTTCTTAGGGGTTCGTCACGCGTTTGGGGCAGGAACGCGTGACGAACCCCTTAGAACCTCTGCGTGGGAGGCTACCGTCTGACGTAGTGCCGTTCAATTTGTGCTTTCTGTCACTGATAAAGAGCCTGTCAAATGTTTCGCAAAACACAAATTATTTGCTTGTTGGCAGTCTTACAGTCTAAAGGTCTCCATTGAATGCTCAAAATGACCATAGTTAGTCTGGGGAGTCTATCGGATAGTTATAAGTGTTGCTGCTTAGTAACGGTCTTTTAGTCTATTTTTAGATTTCTTATTGCACGATTTTAGCTTTGTTGCGCAATCCAACATGGCAGTTGACCTCCAAGGCAGAGTCAGTTCCTTGAATTGGCTTTTACAGAATTTTACAGCGTTTTCCAACGTTCGCACTTGCCATTGCTCTGCTCTGATTGGTTCAGAATATTTTGGCGCGAAAAATACATCGATAAATCAGGAAGGATAAAGGCAGGATGGGGCATTGAACTCAACTTCAGGCATTTATGACTGACAAGTTTGACTTTCTTGGGTGCAGACATAAACTTATAAAACTGTGTGTTAATAATGTTACCAAACTAGTTTACAAGGTCCACACTCTCGGCTGAAATTACAGAAAGAAAATAGGATCTCCGGTTTGTAGAAAAAACAAATTTCACCCGCCTTCGAACACACCGGAAGCGTGGGAAGAGCGCTAGAGCTAGTCCTACTCGGCATCACACATCGCTGGAAGAGCGGGGTGCTCGATTCGTCCCCTAACTATTATCCGACTTGCTGTAAATAACCTGAAAATCTACCACACTATGACCCAGGCCTTATTATATATGACAGATATACGTCCCCTGGTGATTGGTTAAAGTTAATGATACCACTTTTTCTTTTTAGGTGGGGTGGTTAGTTTGTATGATGGCAGAATGGATTCCTTGATCACAGGCTTGCAGCTATGCAGAAGGAATAACGCGAGTTTCTTATTGGGGAGACAACAATGATCCTCTGCCGTTTTAACAGTAAAATAAAAATAAATATTAAAGAAACGAGAAGTAGAAGGGTAAAGGCAAGAATGGAAAGCGATGACCTCCCCTCTCCAGCTTGTCCCTGAAGAGCGAAAGAGAGCCGGACGGTTGAGAGGGTCCCCTTTAGCCGGGCTTTTTCCGGATCCAGGATTTGCCTTACTGGAACGTTGGGATTCGGGATATTAAAGCAACATGTAGGCCAGATTCGGGAGTACATTGGATACGGCTTGCCGAAAAAACTCATCACAATTGCGGGATTCAGCGAAAATTAAGGATGGCGTCATGGGATCGGAGGATCGTATTAGATACCCTCAAGTAATCAGCTCCTGATACCCTCGGGTACCTAACCAACTAAATGTTTATTCCATGTCCCAATGAAAGCGTAGCGGAATGCTACATTTGAACTTGAGTAACTCAAAGGCGTTTTAATGCGCTTTGAAGGCCAGTGCCTGAAGAACTTACCTGTTTTCAACGGTCGCCCTGGAGCCAGAGGTGAGTGACTGTCTTTGAGAGGTAAAAACAAGAATGCGGCATGGAGTGCATGAACAGAATGAATGGACTGGTCCACCGCCGGGACAAGAAAAACTAGCTTTCTCCGAAAGAGGCCGTTAGAGGACGTTAGACTGTGTAAAAAATGAATTTGAGTATGACAATAAAGTTGGGATGCGTAATTTTGGCTGCGTGTTAGTGATGACCGCGTGTATACTGAAAGATCTGCCTGCATGTTCGTTTCAAAGTAAACCTGTGTTTGTAGAGTGATTAAAGTGATTTGCCAACTGAAAGTCAACTTTGTGCGAATGATTTAAGAAAATTATGGAAAGAAGAATTATATTACCTCGTATCAGACGATTTGAGATAACCCAGTGTCACTGATTTGAGAAAATTACGGAAAGAAGAATTTTTACCCAGTATCATACGAGAATTCAAGACAAGGAAGTGATTTGATTTCTCTGGCAGTGCCAAACTATTAATGATTATCCCTATTGTCTATCACTGTCTATGGTTTTTTTTATATAAAATGGTAAGTAAAACTGCCATGTTGTTCATTCTCCATTACATGTAGGTTTACGTGAATGTCTACGCCCAAGGCAGTGACCAAGTCGAAAGCCAGAGCTAAATAATCTCGTCACTCTTTGCCAGTTATGTAATTTGTCGTTCTTCCTTTTTGCTTTTTGACCTTTTTTTGTAATACATTGTAATGTAGTAGAAGCATCTTGTAATAGTAGAAAATAAAATTAAAATCGGAATCTATTTCTTGAAGGAATCTCCACTGTTTTAGCAAATTGATGTTCACTTGTCAGGATAATCAGTTCTGGTCCTCTCTATACTACAGGGACAGCCAACGAGCGAATGTTTCCAAACACGTAAGGGAAGGTTCATTTAATATGACAAGAGGGGGGGATGACGATATTGAGGGGGGGCTCCGAAAATTTTTAGACACCCGAAGGGGGGGCTCTGAAAAAATTGTTGCGCTAGGAGGGGGGGCTCCGAAAATTTGTATACTTCAAAACCAACACATGACATCATCATACAGATCGGATGGTTTTCAATTCAACAATTTAACGACCTGTGCAACTCAGCTATATCTCGTGGTTTACAGATATAACAAACGTAGTCTCAGTAATTATTACACTCTCGTTCATCCCAAAAATGCTACAAGCCTCCTTTTGTTGATCTCCATTCACTGCTTAACAGAGTTACTCTCAACTTCCGGGAGGAAGTGGATCCTGAACTGTTTTCATGGTCTTCCTGTGATGTAGAGGCTGTGCTAGGAAATGATGACAAATCCTAAAAAGGGAGAAGCAAATTTACCAAAGGGTTTTATACGTGTAACAAAGGCTTTTTACTACTGGTAAGCTAATAAAAAACTGTAATTAAGATGTGAAACTCAAGATTTGTCTTTCCAATCACTCCTGTTAGTGGATCACACAAGAGGTAAAGAAACATTTAGCTAAAGAGAGATAAGCTTATTAGACTATTCATACACATTCATAACTATATTAGTGTCCCTTTTTCCATACAAGTCATAGCCTGTGAGCAAGCTCTCCTATTTGGGTGAGCAAATCGAGCCACGAAAGAACACGCGAGTGAGTGGTGAAGCCGCAAGGTGCGTTTACTTTTCACTATATCCCCCAAATAGAGAGCTTGCTCGCAGACTATACAAGTCATTATATTTCGACTGCATATAACGGACACAATGTAAAACAGATACTCATATTCCAAGCTTGGTCCACCTGTACATGTGGTATTACACGTACATATACAGATATCTCCATAGTTCCAAAAGGAAAATTAGCATTTTGCACACCAACATTTTTTTTGAAGAATTAAAACAGTACAATACTGCTAAAAAATTCAGTTTCTCCTTTAATGGCTAAGAGCAGCAAGTTTCATTATATGTAATGGGAATCCCACAGTTTTTATTAAGGGAGAGATGACCTGGCAGTAACAATGTGAAAGATGAGGTCCTTTCCTTGGAGTGCTTCAACAACAATTTTGCAACTGCTTTGACTGAGTACCACACTGAAAACTGCCCATTTCATTTCTTGAGAGGGATCAGCAAACTCATCAGTTTTTCACTCAGCATTTCATTAGAATATAGAGATACTTAAAACAAGCCAGTGGGCCTCCACAGCAAGAGATTATCTCCATTCCAAGAGCATGAAGCCCTAGGGAGTTTTACCCCCCCTCCCCACCATCCCCCACCCCCACCAGGATAGGATATGCTCTATGTAGTTGATCACAACTTTGCTCCCTGCAATATGCTGTCAGTAAACACAAAATCAAAGAACTAAGAGGGGAGAGGTAATATAAAAGACAGTTTCTTGTCTACAAGAATCAAGTGACAGCACAGAGAGGGCTCAAATCAGTCCTCCCCTAATCCAGCGTCCGCAGCCCTGCCATGCCCTGGAGATTGATATATCACCAACTAGCCCTCAAATTTGTTCTTGACTCAGTCAGAAAGAGAGAGACTGATGCCAACTTTCACAGGTCAGGTGACCAGTTGCCTCAGTCTGGCATGACTGGAGGCCTTAACAGGTCCGAGTCTAATATGATCACACAGATTAATATTTTTTTTCAATTATTGATATTTCCACAGATACTAGCAGTAACAAACAGTTAGGAAGTGGGGGCCGTGAAGATTTACCTTAGAGATCAGATTGATTGAACCGCTTTCATAATACGTTGGAACCTCTCCTTTAGGACACCTTTATTCAAAGGACAACACTATTCAGGGGACACAAAATTTGGTCCAAGAAAAACTTCCACATAATCTTTGCATTCAGGGGACAGTTTCCTTAGCAATCAAAAAGTGACTGATAAAAACTAAAGAGGGTTGATATTTTTAAATGTACACTATCACAATTATGGAAGCTTTCACAAGCTGCACTCTCTCTTTTAAATCAATCTATAACTAGACTACCCAAAAGATGAATTCACTGGGCTGCTTCGGCTATTAAACGACTAGACAGAAATATTAAATTGTATGAAATCTCGAAGTTTACTAAAACAGACAGCCAACTGCCCACTGATCCCGATCCATGGGCCTGATCATTGATTACACTGAGACGATCCTAATTTGCAGCTACCTAGTGTACTTCAAAACTGTTTTCATGTTAAACGCATTATTTTTTCCACAAGATAAAAGATATTCAGTTTTAAGATTTTTCTCTCGGTATTTGTCTCTATCTTAAAAGAATAAAATCCTTTGCATTTTGTGACCTATGTTGCTTTCATCAGCACATACTTAACTTTAAACAATGTAATATAAATAGATAAAACGATCAATAACATATTTTTTTAACGTGATACTAATTTAAGTTAAAAATTCGCTCAAGTTCACCTTTTGTCTCACCATGACTAACTTCTCTTCATGGCAGAACATTATGCTGCTTTATAACTCCTCCAAAGTTTTTGTGCCCGCTAAACAATATTTAAACACTATTCACAGTCCTTGGATAATAAAAAGACTGAACAACGTTTCATGTGCCTATGTTTACTTCTGATCACATGTGCACGAACTGTCTCTTTTCAAGTGATTCATCTCGATCAATGCACAATATAATCGAGCCTACCCTTACATTAATTACCACCCTTTAATGGTTCATTAATAATTATTAATACTGTTTTTGCCCCTCACATTTGCTGTATTCGTTCGTATTCAGGAAAAAAAGGTCATGTGAGTCATGAGTATTATGTTTCAAGATAAATCAATTATAGGGGAAAGTTCATTTAATATGACAAGGGGGGGGGATGA
>BOPM01000839.1:114699-126106 GCA_022179025.1 Porites australiensis | reverse complement strand
TTATTTTCTATTGTTTCAAAGTCATTATCATACAATAGCATACCCAAAAACAAACGAAAATAAAATTTAAAGCAAAGATAACATTGAACCACAAAATATTCAAGCCATAAGAGAAGGTGAATTAATTTTGTTTTTCGGACATAGGTGTCGCGAGGGTGATGAAGGAAATGAAGTTGTCACGTTCTAAATGCCACTTTGGCAAATGATAAAGCAGGACACCTTCCCATCCGTTTGATATCAGTCCCTTTTCTTTCACACCCGCGTTGTCAGCTAGACCTCACAAACGGAACTATTGTAGGTTCCATTCGCCATTTGCACATCTCCAGTAATACACTTTGTTTGCCCCTCAAACATTTTGTATACGCATTGTCTTCAATTTCTCTTGGAATGACTATAATACCCAGGAGATATTAAAAAACTAACGTTATGCAAAATTTTGGGGGGCAAACAAGGTGTATTATGGGGGATGCGCAAATGACGAATGCTATTTTCGAAAAGAAGAGGCTTCATTTACGCATATTAGTGAACTTACGCAACAGGTCAAGGGTGATTATAATTTCTTTCCTCTGCCGTCCTATTGCATAAACTCACTATTACTAAGCAGACCGCGCATTCATATTCTTGATAGGTGACTGCAACCAGCTTGCAGCCGAGGCTAATGCGAGGTAATAAGATGTACGAGCCTCGATTGTAAGCTAGTTCTAGTCCATTACCGCGATTAAGAATGAACAGGTGTAAGATTCAAGCCCAACGCCTTAGCATCGCTGGCTCATGGCTGAGAGCATCTAAGCTGAAGCAAAGATTTTTTTGTGCACACCCAGCAGGATGTCATTCCTTGTCCCGGATTGATGGTCCAACCGTGTTTGGACCCGAGTCTCCCGATTAACAATCACGTGACCTACAACTGTACTGCAAGAGAAGCGCGCGGTTCTCGTTCTACATTGTATCCTCCCTTTCCTCCCTTCACCCTTGAATAATAACTGTGCTCTTAACAGGACTTTCGCGAGTATTTGTTTGTGAATATTTTAAAGGCACTTTAGGATGTTAACGAACATCAAATGTGATATCGCGGAAAAACCAGGGTACATGTAGCCACTGTAAAACTCACACCGGAAATACACCACTTCCCTATTCTATTTGATGTTACGGAACCAGCAAGAATTCGGGGCCGCGAGAGGAGACCCCCCCCCCCCCCCAAAAAAAAAAAAAACCAAAACAAAACAAAACAAAACAAAAAACAAAAAACAAAACCCCACGCATGTTACTCGACTACAAACTAGTTCCTGATCGCTCCCAAGAATAAAAATATAATCTGAATTACTAAAAAGAATTTAATACTAGGAATTTTTACTTCGCAAAACTTTATTTCGTTGAGATTAAAATGTAATTATAACATCATTCTTAATAACCAAACTTCGCGAATTTGTTGCTAAAGGTATTTTGCACTGCTTTCACTTGCTTGTTTCTGAATGTTCATTGCATTCACAAATAACGATACAGTCGATTTACAAAAGAATCCGTGCTCTTGGCCTAACGCTAACTAAACTAAACCATAGTGAAATACAGTTTACATATTTTAATATAAACTAAATCATAATTTCTTTTCTGTATATTTGTCACCAACATACAAACTCCACTGAAATATAAGAATACTATACCAATCATCAGTTACGATATTTGAAAACCGCTAAAACTACTAGTAACTCATGCGGTATTAACCTTGACCACATAGGACCAGATTGCGTACAACCCACAATCATAAGTTACAATATTCATCAAACTCTAAAACTACTAGTAACTCATGTTGTATTAACCTTGATCACACTGGATCAGATGGCGCACAAGTCACAATCATAAGTTACAATATTTATCAAACTCTAAAACTACTAGTAACTCATGTTGTATTAACCTTGATCACACTGGATCAGATGGCGTACAAGTTACAATCATAAGTAACAATATTTATCAAACTCTAAACCTACTAGTAACTCATGTAGTATTAACCTTGGCCTCACTGGACCAGAAGGCGTACAACTCCACTTGAGTGCAAATGTATTTACGACGAAATTACTAATTGTGGACAATATTTTTACGTCTCCTACTGGAGACGGGACCTCCATTTTACGTGGTCATGCGAGCCACGCGAAGGTTCAGCCGCTTGAAGTGCAAAGAGATTCCCTTCATTTCTCAGTTAAGACTCCGAGTAATGGTCCAGCCCCGGGAATCGAACCCGCGACCTCCCGCTCTGCAGTCATGCGCTCTACCGACTGAGCTAATCTCGCCTGTTCAGTCTGAGATTCAAAAGAATGTAAAATTTCAAATATGTCCACAGAAATACTCCTTTACAGCACTGACGAGTGCCAGCCGCTTGATGCTATCAAATCAAACACTACACTGTAGTTTTATCTCATCCCTTTAGGCTGCGTTCATATGAAGAAAAGTTGTCCCGAAAAAGAGGGTCACCCTCCAGCTGAGTCAACGGAAAAAATAGTTGACCCTTTTGCCAGAGCCAGCAGTGCTCGCACATACTCTTGATTGTCTCGTCTTGACCGAGTTGACCCAGCTGGGCGAGTCAAAGTGTTTATGTGGAGAAACGTTGGATCAGCTAGGAAGGTGACTCCACCTTCACAAAAGGGTGAACCGGCGGCTAGGCGGGTCACCCTTCTAGCAAAGCCAACTTTTTTCACATTTAAAAGGTTCGCCACGTTTTTTAACCCTTTAAACCATAAGATCAACATTTGAACTCTCATTTGTTGCCCCTATTCATTTCCCAGAGACGTAGTGGGGAGAAGTTGATAAAATATCAAGCAAATTCATCTTGTGTGATCATGTCCGTAATTCTCATGACCATTCTGTTTTAAAAAGCCATTGATATTACGAGGAGAAATTAGATGCTGATCACTCTTAGGACTTAAAGGGTTAAGGAAACGTGGGTAGCTCGGGTAGGCGGCAGATTAACCCTTCTACCCGGTACAACTTTTCTCCATATAAATGGACCTAAAAAAGCTGAAACAGATTCAAGAGGAATGGGATTGTGTTACATCGTGCAACCAGGTAAGTTAAATTGACCATGGGAGACATTACAAGACTGAGCAACAAAGTGCAATTTTCAAAGTGAGTCATGTTCAAACTACGCTGTATAAAACTTGCACTGGCGGTTTTTGTAAACGATTTTTTTAATGCATGCGTCCGAATCGGCCTTCGAAAGCTAAATCTCAAAGCGATTTGTTTTTAACTAATTTGACCTGTTCCAGTCTTTCGAAAGTCAAAGCGCTAAAAACGAGGTTTTGCCATTTTCAACTGCACGCGAGACACCCACGAAGGTATCTGGTAACCTTAACGCTGTACAGAGTAGTGTGAACATAACGGACTTCAGGCTGGGCTTCCATAAGACAAAAATAGCCTACATTAATTGCACGTGAGACACCCCTAAAGGTATCTGGTAACCTTGACGCTATACAGAGTAGTGTGAACGTAACGAACTTCAGGATGAGCTTCCACAAGAAAATATCACGGTATCAAAGGAAACGTGTGTGATGTGACTTGAAACAGAATGATTTTCTGTGACCTTTAAATAATCACGCATGGCCGTAATTTAAGGCAGCAATTAGATTAATTTAACTGGATTTGTGACTAACCATTTAATGAATGATAACTTAACGAAAGCGATATAGCTATCGGAGAAAGATTGAAACTAGAATGGTTACGAAACATTTCAGCGGGACCAAAGGAAAGTCGCAAACAGAGAAAACAAAAAATGTCCAAACTTGAAGCAAACACTAAGGGTCTAATTGAAAGAATTTTTAGAAGGACCATTCTGCATTTTTAATTCGAATCCTTATTTTTAAGGGTCGGTTGTCACGGGTGGCTTCAAGATTCACGAAATAATAAAAAATTAAACCACATTTATATTGTAGATTACATTTCATTTGATACTGACCTATGTTCCTGCGGACTGGAAAGCACATAAATCTTACCTGTATTCCTCTATTGAATTAAAACCTTATGACACCCACTCTCTTTCCCATAGAAACTTACATCGAGTTCAAGTAAGGATAACGATCTGCTTTCTATTAAAAGTTTACTAAAGTCATATAAACGACTTTCAGCTGTAGCACAATTGTTGTTCACTTTTAATCTCAGAGTAGTTAATGAGGTGTTTTTCATCAAGGTGTCGGAAAGGTCTGGTAACCAGTCATCACTCACTTCTCTGCTACTGTTGAGTGTCAGATTGAATGTGGTTACTGATTTGTTCTTTGCCAAACCTCCAAAAACCCCAAAGCCGCGAAGAAACCGGGGTATATCCGCTTTTCCATCAGCAGAGTCATTTATTGTGATATTTAACGTAGTTATTGACGTGTTCACTGACAGTCCAAGATCGAAACTGGTCAGCCAAATATCTGTTTTTTCTCCTGCCACAGTTACTGTTACTGTCAGTGTAGTTACTGACGAGTTTAATGGCATACCTTGACTAAGACTATTCAACATAATGAAAAAATTGCTATCATTGGGGTCGTTAATAAAAATTGCGACACATAATGTATTTAATGAGTTTGTTGTCCCCAAGCCGTTACAAAGGCCACCAAAAACGCTATGAAAGTCT
Source organism: Porites australiensis (assembly GCA_022179025.1). NCBI lineage: Eukaryota > Metazoa > Cnidaria > Anthozoa > Scleractinia > Poritidae > Porites > Porites australiensis. The sequence goes on along the minus strand of BOPM01000839.1, from coordinate 121,503 downwards.
GATTTATCCCCGTTCAATGTGAGACTAAGTTTCTTAAGTGACGTGCATTTTTTCAAACAGTCACCTACAACCTTATCCCAAAATGAAAGCATGCTATCACCATGGATTGCAACAGAAAGGGAAGATAATGATTGGACTGCCGCTAGCACGTTACTCAGTTTAGTCGGAATCAAACAATTCTCCTGATTCTCCTCACCATCGTCAAGGCTGAGTGTAGGACTCAAACAATCTTCCTGATTCTCCTCACTTGAGTCATTTAGTTCAAGGCTGAGTGAAGTTAAAGACGCCATTTTGATCAAACGCTTACCCAGTTTACATTCCCATCCTTCTTTCATGTTACTGACGTTGAATGCGAGACTAAGAGATGTTAAAGAAGTGCTTTGCAATAAACTTTCCCCAAGGTTTTCTCCCAAATCTGCATCCACGAAGCAGCTGTTGACTGTAAGATCAAGCGTGGTCAGGGATGGAGTTTCTGCCAAAGCATCACCTAGACAACGTGTCCACTCCTTGGTAACATTACTATCGTTATTGATTGTAAGACTGACCTTTTCTTTTCTTTTATCCTTGACTTTAGTGAAAAAAACTCTCAATGCCGCAGGGTTATCGGTAGTGATAAAAGGAACATTGTTCGACTCACCTGGGCCTATACGCACATCATGTACATTTAACTGAACGCGACTGTTTTTTGATAGGCTGGAAGGAACAATACCTCTCTCTGTTGTCAACTCGCCCCATATATTGATGGACAGGGAAGATAGTGTCTTGTTTTCTTCCAAACATCTTGCAATGGAATTAGAAACTTCACTTGTCAAATTTCCACGCACGTTTAAGGTGAGAACAGTAATGGAGGAAGGTGCCAAGACTTCAGAAAGGGCTTCTGCCGCTTCGCATTTCATCTCACCCCAGACGTTAACAGTTACGAGTTGCTTTACATTTAACCCTTTCCTAACCAGAACAGGACGAAAATAATTATTTGCTACGTTGTTAATGGTGTTTGGATAAATAGAACAGCAAACAGGGGACCTTTTCGCCAAGCGAAGATTTTCCACAACAGAATGCCAGTTACCAGGGAGCTCACCGTCGACATACAGTCTTATATAATTCAAAGAACTATTTTCCATGAGCCCTTTTTCCAGGAAACTGGCACTAGAGGAACTCAGCGATCCACAAAGATGTAGATCAAGAGATTTTAAAACTGTTTGTCTTACAAGTGCTTCACTGATAGTAGTGACTAACAAATCCAGCACGCCTCCAACAATATAAAGGGAAATAGAATTCAAGGATTTACTTGATAAAAAATTTTGTAAAGCTAGTGTTGCAGTATACGTCATTGGCCCACGTAGCTCGAGACCAGCAGTCGTCAGCGGTGTCAATCCAGTTTCAAGCGCATTGAAAAAACCCTCGCTATAAGCATATCCAGGCAGAGAAAACGTAACTTTTGTCAGAGTTCGACAGGAAGCCAACCCCCGTCCAATTTGAACCAGCAGGTCACACTCCTTAGGGGTGGCATTATATCTGAATTTAAGAGTAAACTCTGATAGACTCTTGGTCACAGAAAACCATTTGCAAAGACGATCTGTATCTGATGACGTCAAAAATTCTTCATCATAAACAAAGCTTACGACTGTCAGCTGCGGGCAGGATTCTATATAATTCAACACGCCTCTCACTCCTTTCTCCAAACCATATGTATCAGCATAGAGTTCAGCAGGTGTCTGTAAATTTGAAAAGCTTTTGCACGTCATTAAAACCTTAATAAAAGAAGAGTTGTATTTTTCCCCGAATTTAAAGGTAATGACCTTTGGAAAAGGTATAATGTTACAAAGAGTAACTGCCATTTCTTCAGCATGTCCACTCTCATTAAAGCTTTCAATAAAGAATGTAGCTGTCTCCTCACTGCAATTCTCGTTCCAGTCCCAGTAATATGTCCTTTTTAACTCCACGCCAATCTGGGTGAATAAAATAGTTGCTTTCTCGCTTAGCATACCAGAAACAAAAATAAACACTTGTGGATATTTCGTCACAAAGTCCTCAAAGCTTATGTGCTCAAATACATAAAACTGTAGATTTACTAGCTTCTCTGCAATATACGCGGCAGCCACGTACTCTTGGAAGGACTTGTGAAGAAAGCAGTATTCATGTTGAGGCTTTAATCTCTTTAGACTTTCTTCTTTGTAAAGAAGGCCTAGCTCACGAGCTACCAATCCTGGGTATCTTTTTTCAAACTCATCCAATTCAGTTTCACGGAAACCATAACGATCACTCAACAGGCATAACAAGGCTAGCTCTCCGAGTGCAAGAATTTCCTTTTCAAACGTTTTCTCTAGGACACTGTCATCTTCAGGGACCGGCCAGTTGCGTTTGGCGCAGTATCGCCTCAAAAGACATTGCACAATGACTTGGTAAAGTTCTGTCCAGGAAGTCGGCAATTTTCCCTCACAGTCCTCATAAACAACGCAAAGCAGAAGTAAATTTAGCGGGTTATTTCGAAGTGCATGTAAGAAAGTGTTCTGCTGCATTTCCTCAATGAGCCTCTCCCCCTTTGGTGACTGACCAATGGTTTCAAAGTGTCTTCTGACGTACGCAATAGAATCAGTTTCAGTGTACCCTTTGATTTCTAAGTGAATGTCGAAGACAACGCTTTTTCGTACTTCGATTCCTCTTTCTTGTCGTGTCGTAGCCAAGACAAAGCAAAATGGTAAAATTCTTCTTTGAAGCAGCTCATCTACATGGTGCCGTGACTTTTCAGGTAGCTCATCCAATCCATCCAAAATTATTAAAATCAGTCTCTCCTGGTTATGAATGTTCTTCATGAAATGCAACAGCTTCTCCACAGACTTCTCCATATCCATATCCCTGGGCAAAAGTTGTTCACTGATAGCTTCCATTATATCTCCATCAATGTCACGACATTTGAGAAGAAACACAAATTCAAATTTGGGAAAGGAGCACTCCGATGGGATATTCCCACGAGCCCAGTCATAAGCAAGTTTGAGGCAAAACGTAGTTTTACCAATTCCTGGACTTCCCTCTACTATCGTCATAACATCCTCACCAATGCCAGGAGATTTGAAAATGTCGAACACATTCACCTCGTCGCCTTCCACCTGGATGGCCAATTTTCCTCTTGAGATGATTTTCAGTCTTGTGTAGACTTGTTCTATGGGTAACTGGATGGTGCTATTCCAAAGAAGTGGTCTTAGCTGCGAGCGCCTTTTGTATTCCTTTTTCAGCAATTTCACAAGAACCAAGGTTTCCCAATCTGAGATTGGAAATATTTGTCAGTAACCACAAAGCAGAGGATGTGCACTTATGCATAAAACGTTAAAATAATGGGTAAATTGGAAATTTTTGCAGACGTCAGCTTTTCTGGTTCTCTACTCTAAATCAAATCAAAGTGTTTTATTACAGATACGCTTTAAAAGAAAACGTTGAAAACCGAAAACAACTAAACAAGGGTTAGTTCTCGAAACGTAAGGTTTTGAAAATCTTTACGGTGGCCATTTTAACTTTGTCAACTCAGTTGATAAAACCAATTGTTGTGCACTTCACTCCCCCAACCGCCGCAGCACCACTTAAAAACTAACGTCATTACTTTTTTTAAGGAGAAATAGATTTTCAGCAACTCCTACATAAAAATGAATAATGCAATCTTGTTGAGCACACCTCGTGTGATCTAACTAGGACTAAAGTTAAACATCTTTAATCCGCACAATGGCTTCGTTTTATCGACAGAGTTAATCCTTTCAATCTTAACAGTAGCCAAAGCAAAAATTCTCAAAAACACTAGATTTCTTTTTGGTAAAATCCTACGAATAAATAGTACTAGGTAAAATTTTTGCCAATTCATTTGAATGGTAACAACATGGGACTTTGTCCACAGATTTCAACGTTAGTAAAACAAATAATTTCGTTATATCTTAGCTTGAGTATCAGGCGTTTCAGGTGGCTAAGGAAAAGAAAGAGGTGAAAAATCTCGGTCTAGGATCGATCAGAGCGAGAGGAGGGTTAATGAACTTTAGCTTCTGAGTTCCTTTAGGGGGTGACCTATTTACCTATTTACCCGTACATACAATCAGCTGTTTTCCAATACTAAGACGGTTATAAACTGTGGTCAAACTTAAACAAACTTTACCTTCATCTCTCAACAATCTTGGGTATTTAAAAACCGGAGTGTTACTTGAAAGTAATGGTCTTTTCTCCTCTCGCTTTCCAGATAACTGTTGTCTCTCTGATAAGCCTGAAGGTAAATCAGTTCAGTATTGATGTAATAATTTTTGCCAGTAGGTATGTCAGCTATTAGACAATAAAAAGTGCTTTTTAGGAAGTTTATGTGTACCTCTAGTAAAACGATTTTAAAAGGAAAATATCAGTACATGTAATACTGTGTACAGTACTTACTTGAAAAAGGTCTTTTCTTTCAACAGGCTTTATCATCAAATGAGCAACGAATAATAAACTAAAAAAACACACTGCAAGGCTGTCACCAAGATTTCAAGTTCCCAGGTAAATACAACAAGTAGGCAGGGAATCAAACATGCAGTTAGTGATTTCTTTTGGTTAGACTATTTTTCTTCTACTTTCCCATAAAAGTAGCAGGGGGCCACATTTATAGTAGCGGGGGGAAATCCCTTTTCCCTGCCTCTTAATAACAGCCCTGTAAATAAAAATTATCATTTGTGACAAGTGATTCCCCCTTTTCTGTCAGCATTCCTCAATAATAACCGAAACGTATAGCCTTTTGGTGGAACTCGAGGGAGTAGCACAAGTAATTGTCATTGTTCCAGAACTCAAGCCCATCTCTTTTGCAACTTTATTGGCTAGTTCTGCCAAAACAGATATGCAACTGTCCATGACTCTTTTTTAAGTTCTCCATCTAAAACGGGAGGTGTGTCGAAAAATGCTTTTGAACTTAAATGAGTGCCATATGGCATCTTTTTTATGTGAAAATACGGTGTATGTCACACCTGTTTCCCAAGTCGAATAAAACAGAATAAGCAATAGACTGTGACTAATTTAACTGACCTTCTAAAGTGATGATTTTCATCCTTTCTATAAATTTATCACACTGTTCATCCCAGCTGTACTTTTCTGCATATGCTCTACGTACAACCTTAGACTCCCCAAGTCGCATCTCCCTGTCTTTGTGACGAACACGTTTGATTGCACTGGCCCATTCTTTAGGATCTTCTGACTCTACCACACAGCTCGAAGCAGAGGGAACTTTCTTCAAAGCTTCTCCAAAACCAGCGTTCCCACTGACTAGCACAGGCAGGCCAGCAGACAAAGCCTCAAGGGCGGCTAGACCAAAGCCCTCAGTTCGTGATGGCATTATAGCAAGATCTACCTCACAAAATAATTGTGCTAGCTGCTCTCTGCTTTCATTAAAACGACGCACCTTGAGTTGACTGCGATGAATTCCTTGCTTGACAAGCAAGTCAGCTACTTTCTCTTCTTCTCCGCTTGTTGCTCCAACAAACACAAGTTTGTAGGTCATGTCTTTCAACTCAGCAATGGCTTGGGCAGCGATATCATATCCCTTCAGCTGAAAATCTTCACTGTCGCCACGCCCAAACACTAAAACACTAAATGAACGTATTTCTTTAGAGGCTTGCTTTACATCAGCAAACTCGGAAAAAATGCCCGGGGTAATATTAAGAATATCTTGATCTTTTCCACAGGGACGTAGATAACCTGAAAAAGCATCAGCCAGCTTGGGTCCAACTGCTACAACTTGATCAGCTAATTTACAGAGTTCAACCTCCAATTGGTGTTTCTCTTCACCTTTGGAAATGTGTTCTTCATATTCTTTGAACATTCCAAGTTCTTCAGGAGCGGTATGAACAACCTGAATCCATTTACAGCAAGGATGAGTTCGCTTAATAATCTGCACTTGCCGACCAAGAACAGCCCCATGCCCTATCACACAGTCCACAACATGGTCTTCTGGCAGGCAAGACAACCAGAGATGTGGCTCTAAAACCAGGCATTTTTTGAGCTTCAATGAGATGAACATTGTGACTTGCAGCAACTCGTTTATCCTCTTCACTGCACTGAGGGAGATAAACACTGACTTCCACGCTTGGGTTTTTAGCCAACTGAATGGCCAGCTCTCGGTTGATGGTTGACAAGCCTCCTTTTGTTGATCTCCATTCACTGCTTAACAGAGTCACTCTCAATTTCCTGGAGGAAGTGGATCTCGAATTGCTTTCATGGTCTTCCTGTGATGTAGAGGCTGTGCTTGGAAAGGATGACAAATCCTAAAGGTAGAGTAACATAAATTTACTTAAGGCTTTATTAAAAAGACAAATAGTATTACTACAGTAAGTTCATGCAAACTGTAATTAAGTTTAGGAAATGCAAGGAATTTCTTTCAGTTAAATTGTCGAAGATGATTCTCTTTACTAAGAGTTCCTTGACAACACATTTGTGCTTCTGCTTAGACTACAGTAAGTACCACACTGAGAGGTGTGGACCATATCAATTACACAATAAAATAATTATTAATATCTGGAGTTGGGGGTAGTCAGCAAGCTTATAGGTTTGAAAGACATTTGAAACAAGCTAAAGGGCCTACACAGTGAGAGCTTTTCTTGATTGAAGTACCAATTCAAGCAGTATCAGATTTTCCCCACCAATTAACCCAGTACAGCTGTACGTTGCCATTAAGCACAAAAGATCTGGGAAAAGAGACACAATGTAAGAAACAGTTTCTTGTCTAAGAAAATCAAGTGATGGAACTGAGAGGACTCAAACCAGACCTTCCCTGATCTAGAGTCTGACTTGACTACCATTCGTCCACCA